>CAUYRH010134803.1:0-24325 GCA_963574655.1 Perodicticus potto | reverse complement strand
ATACAATCTGAAATATTTTCATCAAACTGTTTAACATAGCCTTCATGGCATTGCCTTAGTTTTTGTGTTAAGACCTTTATATTCTGCATTCAGTAAGTTTCACCTGTACCCTTCTAAGATGCACCGTAGGTGTGGTCCCACCAATTACCTTCCCTCCTCCCATCCTCCCCCTCCCCTCCCCTCCCCTGCCCCTTTCCCCATATTCTTGTATATAATTGAGTTATAGCCGTCATGTGAAACCTATAAATTAGTTTCATAGTAGGGCTGAGTGGAAACTTTTTCTTCCATTCTTGAGATACTTTGCTAAGAAGAATATGTTCCAGCTCCATCCATGTAAACATGAAAGAGGTAAAGTCTCCATCTTTTTTAAGGCTGCATAATATTCCATGGTGTATGTAGATTCTCACTCCATTAATAGCAATTTCTAATAACCTTTCATGCCTATTCAATGTGCACCCCCACAACTATTCTTATTGTGTGATCAGAGAGACTTCCCATGCTTACCTGTATCAAACTGTGGCTCAATAAGGTTATTGGATTTTCCAAGTATTCATAATGTATTATTAAAAGTCTGATGTGGTTTGCTCATCACCAGATCCAAGACCCCAAATATTGTCAATTCATATAAGTATTTCTACCCTACACAAAAATATGTAATCTATAATCACTGACTATGCCCAAATAACAAAACAGTTCAAATTTTAGAGGCCAAAAGTAATCAACATAAATTTATGAGCTAGAATATTTCTAGATAGTAAAATCATCTTCAACTATGTAGCCATTAACTAAATGGAGTTTGGGAAATCAATGATGCCTGGGAAAATACTTCAGGAAAAGCAGAATCATCAATCAGTTAAGCAGGCCACCTGTTTACCCAAATTGAACCGTGGGGCTTATTTTTTTGGTTAGGCATGTACTAATTAGAGATCTGGATGCAAAATGGGTTTTAAATGGTATTTATGATGATTGTGATTATCCTCATACTTGTGACTTTCTTTCCTGTCTTCGTGCCTATATACCACTACACTGCCATTATGCTGACCCAACCTAGGAGAAAAATCTCTGGGTGTGTGTGTTCAACGGCGTAATACTACAGATTCATCCAAAGTGACTTACCAGTTTGGTCTCCCACCTGCAGTGATGAGCCTTACACTTGCTCCACATTTTTATTAATATTTGGAAGCAACAGTCTTAAATTAGCCATCTGGTGAATATACATATTGCACTGTGGCTGATGAAAAATATAGTTGAATACAGATATTTGCTTGTTCTGTGAACAGCCTCTTGTGCAAAGTGCCCATTCAAGTCCTTAAACAAATTTTTTCCCTTGAGTTGTCTTTTCTTGCGAACTGGTAAAAATGCTTTATGTATTTCAGTATAAACACTGCCATTGTTTATAACATCAACATCTTCTCTCAATCTGTGACTTGCCTTTTCACTCCCTAAATGGTGTCCTTTGGTGAACTGCAGTTCTTAATTTCAATAGCTATCTTTCTTTTTAGTAATTTTGTGTCTTCTTTAACAAATCTTTTGTCTATCTCAAACTAATTAAGACAATCTCCTGTGTTTTCTTTTAAATGCTTTATGGTTTTATATTTCATATTAAGATATCCTCTCTAGATGGTATAAATTTAGCTAGGATAGAAGTGAGGATCAAGTCTTATTTATTTTTATGTGAATTTCAAATTGACCCAGCACCAACCATTGGAGATATCATCTTCTAGCCACTTCTCTCAAGTGCTGCTTTTATAATAAATCAAGTGTCCATTATGTATGAATCTCTCTTTGTACCAATACGATGCAATAATGAATACTGGAATCTTGTCTTAAGCTTTTCTGTCTGGTAGAGAGTCCTCCAAAATTGTCTAAGTTGTTCATGACCTTTTCCATTTCTACAGACGTTTTAGAACTAGCTTGTTAATTTCCACAAAGAGCACCTACTGAGACTAAGCTAGAACCTACCCCACAGTTCACAAATCTTGTCTTCAGCTGTTGTTAGTCTGTTGGTATATCTCTGATTCTTAATTATAATATTGTATTTTTCAGACCCAGAGTATTCATTTGATTCTTTTTATGAGTCCCCATTCTTCATTGAAATTCTCTAAATTTTTATTATTATCCACTTTTTTCTCTATTTCTTAAACATAATTACTCAGTTGTTTTTAACTATGATACCGCCAATCACTGAATCACCCATGTGTCTTTGTTGCTAGCTGATTTTTTTATTTTTTGCTTTTTTCCCTGTTATTTTAGCATGCCACATAAATTCATATTGACTGCTTATAACTTTGGATAAAATACCAAGATAAAGTTATAGATTCCTCCAAAAAGAGTTAAGAACTTGCATTCATTTCTTGGGATTTTGTTTGTTCATTCATTTTTGTTTTAGTTGTTGTTTCATTTTGTTTTAAAGGTAGGCAGAGTACCAGTAGATCACTTGATCTTGCCAAGCCTTTGTTTCAGACTTTATCAGGGCTGGGCCATTTTAATTTCCCTTTACAGTTCAAGCACATCGCTTACTCTTAAAGCATACCTTTACTTTTGGAGTGTAGCCATTATTCCTAGCACCTCTGGGGTCCCAACATAAAGCCCAGAGTACTTACCAAGTGTTTATCTTGAGGGACATTAACTTGAATCTATTTCTTCCCAGCATCTCATTATTGCTGAAATTTCTACTCAGTTCTTTTGCCTTCCAACTGCTGTTTCCTGCTGGGTTTCTTTAGGACTCATCTTGCCCATGGGCCTTTTAGGAATTGGTTAGCAACTTGAAGAGAGGTTGTATGAAGATTTGGGGGTTCCTTCTCTGTAGTTACCACCTTGCTGAGATTTTTCTCCTCTCTAGGATACTGTCTAGCTGCTTAATGGCCCTGAACTCCGACCTCTATATCTACATAGTCCAACTGCCACATTCTGACTTGTTTCCAAATAGGGGGTTACAGGTATAGCAAGCTACCACCTCCAGTCATAAAGCCTGAAAAACCAGTGTATTCACAAGTAACACTAATTTTCATATCATTTTTGCACTTCCAGTCACTTTATTAGCAGGAATATGAACCTGTGCTAAAATAAAATAACACTCAGAATCACACAATGTTAAAACTAGAAAGAATCACGTACATTTTCTATTCCGACACCCTAATTTCAAATATGACAAAAATCAGCAACACCCAAAGGTTAAATAATAGATCCA
This sequence comes from Perodicticus potto, assembly GCA_963574655.1. Taxonomy (NCBI): domain Eukaryota; kingdom Metazoa; phylum Chordata; class Mammalia; order Primates; family Lorisidae; genus Perodicticus; species Perodicticus potto. The sequence goes on along the minus strand of CAUYRH010134803.1, from coordinate 21,135 downwards.
AGATCTAGACCTTAGAGATTAAACAAATAACTGCCTACTTCCAAAACTTTAGAGAGATCCTCTTCCATTGTGCTGCATTTTACCATTTTCTTCTCTCTTCCAAATTCTAATAAAGCTTTACTTGCTCATGCATTTTTCTAGTTACTACCACAAAGTGACAATTCTACATTCTTATTGTTCAATATGGTTATTCTCGGGAAACTTATCTCCCTAACTATGATGTTGCTTCAGCAAATTTTGATAATGTTATCCTCATGCTCTCCCTGTCTTTGAAGTGACAGTAATAAGGATTTCTTCTCCAGCTGAATCCAAGGGAATGTTTGCCTCATTAGTTCAGGAAACACTATCACAAGCTAATTAATTCAGCAGTAATGGCAGGAAAGATAACATATGGCTTCACTCTGCAAATGTGGTCTCAATCCATTAAAAAAACAAAAGAAACACAGCAACACATTTATCTATGTGTTTGCCACTATGGAATTAATGTCCAACAAACAAAATCTATACACGGTAACTGCCACACAAGAGTAGCTTCTGTCTCTTTCTGAAATAACCCACAAATTCTTTCTCCTTATGAAAATTCAACTATGGTTAGAAGGGGAATCATAATTCTTCTTCTAAAACTAAAAGAAAGTTATTATTTCTTCTAAGTTAAAGAAATAATAATGTTTTTCTCCTTGATATTCACAGGGAATCCATCTCATAATGAAATTTTAAACAGAAGTTACAGTAAAAACCACCATATGTAGATCAAAGGTCAATTCCTTTTATTCCTGGCCAAACAATGAGGCAACATTTGCCAGGCTGCCTTATAGTTAGATGTCATTGTATTCTAGTCAATGAAATGTGATCAATTCCAAGTCTGGCCCCAAAACACCTCCCTCCTACTTATGACATTGCACTTTTTCTTCCCCAACAGTCAGCTGTATGCTGAGGCCTTATAAGGTGGTAGGTCCCTCTGCTGGAAGATGCCGTCACTCAACAGCATTTGTGAAGAAAAGTTCCTCAACTTCTGCAACTACCAACTCCCACTAGACTATGCTTGATAGAGTTTGGATGTTTGTGCCCGCCAAATCACATGCTACCATTCAATCTCCAATGTTGAATGTGGGGCCAAGTGGAAAGTATTTTGTTTATGGGGACAGATTCCCCATGAATGTCTTCGTGCCCTCTCCATGGTAATAAGTGAGTTCTTGCACTATGAATTCATGCAACAGCTGGGTGTTTAAAGAGTATGGCACCTTCCTTCTCTCTCGCCCCCTCTCTCACCATGTGAAATACATGTTCCCCCTTCACCTTCCACCTTGATGGAAAGCTCCCCAAAGCCTTTACCAGAAGCAGATGCTGGAAAGATGCTTCTAATACAGCCTGCAGAACTGTGAGCCAGATAAACCTCTCTTTGAAATCAATTACTCAGCCTCAGGTATTCTTTTACTGCAGTGCAAAATAGACCAACAAGCTATTTTTTGTTTACTTATTTATTTATTTTTATTTCAGATTAATGTGAGCATATAAATGATTAGGTTATATTGTTTGCATCTCTAAGGTAAAGTTCAAGTTGTAGTTAAGCCCTTCATCCAGGGGGTATGCTGTATACCCTTACCCTATGAACATTAGGTGAGAGTTTACCAATCCCCCTTTCTCCTCCCCCCATTTCCTTCCAATCCCCTCCCCCTATTTGAATATATTTGTGTTTTTCTCTTATGTGGGTGTATAGATTTTTTTCCTATTGGTATCACATTAGCATTGAGTACACTGGAAACATGCTTTTCCATTCTTGTGATACTTTACTGAGAAGAATGTGCTTCAATTCCATCTTTTTTATGGCTGAGTAGTAAACCATGATATACATATACCAGAGTTTATTAATCCATTCATGGGTTGATGGGCACATGGGTTGCTTCCACATCTTGGCGATTGTGCATTGAGCTGTGAGATTACCCTACATCACAAAATCCCAAACCTGCAAATGCTGGCATGGATGTAAAGAGAAGGAAACACTTTTATACTAGTGGTGGGATTTCAAACTAACGCATGCTATTTTTTTAATTTTATGTAATATTATTTCCTTATTTTACAGGAATGTAATTGATTTTTATTGCTTTTGTATCCAAAATACTTGCTAAATTAATTATTAATTCTAATGATTTATTTTAGAGGATTTAGGGTTTTCTATTCATATCATATCATTTACCAATAATGATAGTTGTCTATTTTCTTTCTAAATCTTATAACTCATTTCTTTTCTTGATTTATTACACTGGCTAAATTCACCAGTAAAATGTTAAATGGAAGTGATGATAGCTGGCATCTTCCCTATGTTTAATAACTGAGGAAATGTTTTCAATGGTTAGTCCTGAAGTAAGATGCTTATTGTAAGTCTTTTTAGGCACACTCGATTAGATTAAGAAAGTTCCTCTTTGTACCTGCTAAGAGTTTTTATTCATAAATAGATGTTAGATTTAATCACATATTTTTCTGTATCTATTTAATTCACTGTATTTTTGCCCTCATTTATTAATGTGATAAGTTACATGGAGTTTATAACATTAAATGAATCTGTATTTCTGGAATACAAAATTTATTAGTCTAATATATTATCATAATTATTTTATTATTATTGTATTTATTTTTAATTGATAAATGTATAAAATATATATTTATGGGGTACAGTGTTTTGATAAATGTTTACACTGTGGAATGATTAAGTTAAGGTAACGAACATACCAATCACTTGACATTTTTCTTGGTGAAACCTTTAAAACCTACTCTTTAGGGAGGGTAATTGGTGGGACCACACCTACGGTGCATCTTAGAAGGGTACAGATGAAACTTACTGAATGAGGAATATAATGGTCTTAACACAACAACTAAGAAAATGCCATGAATGCTATGTTAACCAGTTTGATGAAAATATTTCAGATTGTATATGAAACCAGCACATTGTACATCATGATTGCATTAATGTACACAGCTATGATTTAATTTAAAAAACAAAAAGGAAAAAAACCCTACTCTTTAACAATGTTGAAATATGCAATGCATTATTATTTATTATAGTCAGCATTCTATATGGACCACTAAAGCTTATTCTTCCTAACTGAAATTTTGTACTTTTTGACCATTATCTCTCCTTTTCTTCATTTACCATGTCCCCAGCTTCTGAAAGCCACCATTCTACTCTCTTCTTCTCTGAGTTTGACTTTTTTTGATGCTACATATAAATGAGATCATGCCGTATTTATTTTTCTATTCCTGAGGTATTTCACTTAGCATAATGTCATCCAAGTTCACCCATGTTGTTGCAAATTACAGAATTTCCTCCTTTCTTAAGGGCAAATAGTATTCCTTAGTGTCTGCATACCACATTTCTTTATCTATTCATCCAATGATGGACAACTATGTTACCTTCCACATCTTAGCTAGTGTGAAAAATGCTGCAGAGTGCAGGACCTCAGAAACCTCTTTGACAGACTGATTTCAATTCCTTTGGGTATACACTGAGAAGTGGCATTCCTGTATTGTAGAGTAATTCTGAGAAACCTCTATACTGTTTTCATAAAGGCTAAATTAATGGACATTCCTACCAACAGTGCACAAGGGTTTTCTTTTATGCACATCCCCACTAATAGCTGCTGCCTTTTATCTTTTTGGTTGCAGCCATGATAACACGTATGAGGTGATTCCTAATTGCATTTTTCTGATGATTAGTGGTAATAAGTCTTGACCATTTGAATGTCTTCTTTTAAGAAATGTCTAGCTTGGTACTTTGCCAATTTTTTAATTGGCTCGTTTGTTGTCTTGCCTTCAAATTCTTTTAGTTCTTTTTAGTTTTATATTTTGGATATTGGCCCCTTATCAGATGTGTGGCTTGCAAATATTTTCTCCCAACCCACGGGTTGCCTCTTCACTCTATTACATTTTTGATTGCTGTGTAGAAAATTTTGTTTGATTATCCAGTTTTCCCAATACTATTTATTGAAGGGACTGTCCTTTCCATATTGTATGTTCTTTGTACCTTTGTCAAAAATCAATTGGCTGTAACCAAATGGACTTGTTTCTGGGCTCTCTTCCCCATTTTATTGGTCGGTATGTCTTTTTGTTATGCCAGTACCATGTTGTTTTGCTTGCTATAAGTTTGCATTAGATTGAAGTTAGGTACTATGATTCTAGCTTTGTTCCTTTTGTACAAGATTGCTTGGATTATTCAGGGTATTTCAAGGTTCCCTATGAATTTTATGATTTTTTCCTATTTCTATGAAAAATGACATTGGAATTTTGATAGGAATTGCATTTAATCTTAGATCACTTTGGGAAATATGGACATTTTAACAATATTAATTATTCTAATCCATGAACATGGAATACCTTTCCATTCATATGTGTCATCAATCTTTTTTTTTCCATCAACGTCTGATAGCTTTAGTATATAGATTGTTTTGCCTCCTTGGTTAAATTTACTTCTAAGTATTTTTTATGCTATTGTGAATGGGATTAATGTTTCTCTTTCTTCAGCTAGTTTGTTGTCAGTATAAAGAAAAACTACTGACTTTGGTGCATTGATTTTGTATTTTGTATCCTGCAACTTTCTGAATTCATTTATCAGTTTGAACAGGGTTTTTTTTTTTTTTTTGTGGAGTCTTCAGGATTTTCTATATGGAAGATCATGTCTTTAGTAAACAAAGAAAGTTTCACTTCTTCCTTTCCTGTTGCATGCTTTTTATTTCTTTTTCTTGTCTAATTTCTTTATCTAGGACTTCTAGGACTATGTGACTTGAAATTGTGGGAGTAGTCATCCTTGTCTTGTTTCTGATCTTAGAGGAAAAGCTTTCCATTTTCACCACTGAGTATAATGTTAGTTGTGGGATGTTCATATATGACCTTTATCATGTTGAGGTACATTCCTTCTATACCTAATTTGTTGAGTTTTTATCACAGACATTTTGTCTCAACGCTATTCCATTCATTAAAAATACTCAATTCGTTGATCAGATACTATGAGTTGGCATATTTTAAGGATTGGGAAAACTGTAATAAATGAGATAAATAAGGTTCTTGTGCTCATAAAGCTTATATAATAACATAGAATAAAGGCAATATCAAGTAAACAAATAAGATTATATCAGAGGCAAATATTACAAAGAAAATAATCTTGGGGGGGAAGCTAATTGAGATAAGACCTCTCTAAAAAGGCAATTTTTATATGAGACAATCTTACTCTGTTACCCTGGCTAGAGTGCAGTGACATCATCATAACTCACTGTAATCTCAACTCCTGGGTTTGAACCATCTTTCTGCCTCAGCTTTCTCAGTAGCTGAAACTACAGGATCATGTAACCACACTAGTTAATTTTTTTAATAGAGACAAGGTCTTGCTATAGTGCTCAGGCTGGACTCAAACTTCTGGATTCAAGTGATCCTCTCACCTCAGTCTTCCAAAGTGCTAAGTTTATAGGTGTGAGGCACTACCCCTGGCCTAAACAGGCAATTTTTAAGCTGAGTCTAAAATTCTGAAAAAAGACACAACCAGAAGAAAATTTAAGGGAAAAGTATTCCCAGCAGAGGGAATAAGCAGTGCAAATGACCTGAGGCAATGTACCTTTTATCTCAGATGTAATGTTCCTTCACATTTTCTTCTTTTAAAAACTTAGGTAAAAATAACGTAAAAGACATGAAAATGTCACCTCTCATAAAGGTCCTTATAGACTACCAGAAAAAAAATGATTTAATATAAAGGAGAAATTTTCAAAAGTGAAATTCCTCCAGATGAAGGATTGAAGAAGTGGCCAGGATCTGTCTATACCTAAGAAGAAAATTTGGCTAAAGGCTATTGCCCACATCAGCTCTACCTGTGAGGCTTCAAGATTCTCAGTGAAAGGCATATGTTGGTGTCAATTTTTCTCATTGAAGTAGGAGCTGAAGAACTTGGTAAGTTACAATATCTTTTCCCAGGGTGGAAAGTTCTCAGTGCACCAATTTTCCATGCTCCAATATCTTTTGAGTTGGACTTTTGGAACTGAAAGTACATTTTCCTATAGAAGCAATGATATAATTATAAATTAGACCCCAGATCCATCTACAAAAGCTTGCCCAGCTTAAAATTCTGCTGATGTTCTGTAGATTAGAATGGGAAATGGAATTCTGTCACACAGCTGAGAACACATGGGAATAAAGACTGAATGAAAAGTAACTTATCTCAAGTAGTACTGCATAAAGACAGTCAGATTTAAGAAGGATAATTAGAAAGGACAACTTTGAGGAGAGTTTTCTGGCAAGTTTTAAATATTTGAATGGATGATGGAATAGGTTGATTAGTTATGTTTAATTTTACTTAATAAACTTTGCCTTTTCTTAGTCTTGGTATAGTTGCAATACTGTTTTATTTCAGATACTCAATCATCTATAGAGACAGCCCACTTTGGGCTTTTCTTAGGGTTGTGCTGGTGTTAAGAACTCATGAAAGAGAGTAGAAGTGAGAGGAACAAAGGAGGTCTATCACCTAGGGGACTTGTTGAGACAGATAGGTGAGCCTCCTGCCAGAGCGTCTGATCACTCAGGCTGGGGCCAGGCAGAGAATTTGCATTTCTCAGGTAATGTGAACAAATTCTCAGGTAATGTTAATGCTGCTAATCCTAGACCACCATTTTACATGCAAACAATTAAAGCCAGAAACAAAACTGAAATATTGCCTCAGGCACTGTGGTTGTCCCTGCTAGGTTATATGTTGTCCCTCTGCTTAGGGACACATCTTACCGGCTGATTACTGAGTACTGTTGTGGTTTGGGTGGGAAAGACCAATTTGTCAGGCAGTATATGTTCCCAGTATTTTGAAATATCTGAAAGCAGGTAAAAGGATTAATAGCTCTTTCCAGATTTGTATGACTGATTCTTCTTACAGTATAAAAAGTAATTTCTGCAGAGGGACTTTACCTAATAACTATAATCAACATAACCTCATTCTTTGTACCCTCAATGAATCCCAAAACAGTAAAAAAAAAAAAAAACTAATTTCTGAGACTGCTTGAAGTAATGTTAGAAGCTAAGTTAGCCCTTTTAGACCACAAACACCCTATTTGAGAGTGGTTGTTTCATAGCTTACTCAATGCATATGCATAGGTATTCTGATGATTAAGTCCATGACCTTATCCTAGAAACATGCTATGTACCTCACTGCTGAATATCATGATAGTTCTTTGAAGTACTCCCCTTGGGAAGTTATGCACTGACACCAGTGCCTGATCCACCTTTCAAAGCACTTTTTCTAGGATGAGTTTGTGAACTTAATTGCCCAACCTCATATAACAATAGCTCTGACAGCCATTCCAGAAAAAGAATTCCAAAATCAAGCAGGTATCAGGGGCACTCTGAATATTTTTAACCATAAGACTAATAATTTGCAGCTGAAGATGAAACAAATTAGACAGCAGAAAATTGGAATATAATGAGAAAGCTATGATAGCAGCCAAAGACTAAGGAAAAAAAACAGCATGGGACAAGAAATGAGAAAAAGAAAGAATAGTGATGGATAATGTAAGAAAAACTCATCATTCCCCAATAATGTACTTGAGTCCAAGAATAAAACTGAAAGAGAAAGAAGACAAAGATGACTCTGATCCTTTCAACCTTAGTATCTCTAACAGGAATGTGGAAAGTTCTAATAAATATTACTAATCCTAAGAGAATTTCTTTGCTTTACAAATATCACAAATTTCACACCATGAGAAAGATGAAATCTCAACTTTGCCATGCTCAATAATTCAGTCACATTTGCCTTACACTGCAATCCTTGAAGTTTATGGCTATAATTTTTTTTACCAAAATCCATACATATACATATCTGAGAGTATAAATATAAAACTGAAGCAAAGTATCAAGAAGCTGTACTTAACCTTACCTTGTATAACACACTCTAATATTTTCTATTCTTTTTTCGCTTTTTAAAAATACTTATTTCCAATCACCCAAGGACTATCCAAAGTGGAACCCTGGGTGTGTGGTAGTGTGAAGGTTTGATTTTCCTTTTCCAATTGTTGCCTATGGTGGGCAGGGTGACTTATTTGCTGGTATTTCTCCACAGCTGAGACTTCAAACCAGAGTAACTGATTCACTACAGTAAGACATAGACCAGCTGAAAATAGGACAGAGCCACTTAGCCCCACCACACAAGGAGGTGCCCAGTCTCTCAGGCCATAGCACTGTACGGGTCCTTGGCAAAGCTCTAGGGGCAAAGGTACAGACACCAGTCCCAGCTTTGGGGAAAAGGACTGGATAATCACTACTCCTGGAGCCCCCACCCCAACTTCTCCTTACCTGCTCATCTAGCCAAACGGTGTAAAATAATTATGGGGTGGAATCAGCGGAAAAACTCCAGTAACATGAATAACCAGAGTAGATCAACCCACCCAAGGAATAATTTGGTGGACATAACTGAAGAACCCATTCATAAACAGATGGCTGAGATGTCAGAAACCAAATTCAGAATTTGGATTGCAAATAAGATCAATAAAATAGAGGTAAAATTGGAATTAGAAATTCAAGGACCATTTCAAAAGTTGTCTCAAGAATTCAATGAATTCACAGACAAAATCACCAAAGATTTTGACACATTGAGACAAGAATTTGCAGCCCTCAAAGAGCTGAGAAATACAGTAGACTCCCTCAGTAACAGAATGGCGCAAGCAGAAGACTTCTGACGTTGAAGACAAAGCTATTAAACACTCCCAAACCCTCAAAGAGGAAGAGAAAGAGAGCAAAAATGGATCATTCTCTACGAGAGCTCTGGGATAATTTGAAGAAAACCAATATTCACCTTATAGGGATACCTGAAAATGACAAAGTGGCTTCACAAGGCACAGAAGCTCTTCTTCATGAGATTATGAAAGAGAACTTTCCAGACATGCCAAGAGATTCTGAAATTCAACAGCAGACAGTTTCAGAACCCCAGCACAACTCAACCCAAATAAGATATCCCCTAGGCACATCATAACTAACTTCACTAAAGTTAATATGAAGGAGAAAATTCTGAAAACAGACAGATGTAAGAAAGCCATAACCTACAAGGGGAAGAATATTAGAATGACTAAAGGTCTCTCTGCTTTAACCTTTCAAGCTAGAAGAGGGTAGTCATGGCTTTTAATCTCCTAAAACAAAATTACTTTCAACCCAGAATCCTGTATCGAGTTAAACTGAGTTTCATTTATGATGGAGAAATTAAATACTTTAATGACATCCACATGTTGAAGAAATTTGCTATAACTAAACCTCTCCAGGATATTCTCAGACATATCCTCCACAATGACCAGCGCAATCCTCTACCATAAAAGTAAACTCACTCAGAAACTTTTGATCAAATTCCAACTTCCACAGAACATTGGTTTTATGAAAAGGTCAATAAAATAGATAAACCTTTGGCTAACCTAACCAGGAAAAAAAGAGTAAAATCTCTAATTTCATCAATCAGAAATGGTAAAGATGAAATAACAACAGACTCCTCAGAAATTAAAAAAATCCTTAATGGATATTACAAAAAAACTTTAATCTCAGAAATATGAAAATCTGAAGGAAATTGACCAATACTTGGAAGCACACCACCTTCCAAGACCTAGCCAGAATGAAATGGAAATGTTGAACAGGCCTATATCAAGTTCTGAAATAGCATCAACAATACAAAATCTCCCTAAAAAGAAAAGTCCAGGACCAGATGGCTTCACATCAGAATTCTACCATACTTTTAAAGTGGAACTAGTACATATATTACTCAATCTTTTCCAAAATACATAAAAAGAAGGAATACCACCTAACATATTCTATGAAGCAAACATTGCCTTGATTCCCAAACCAGGATAAGACCCAACAAGAAAAGAAAATTATAGACCAATATCACTAATCCATATTGATGCAAAAATATTCAACAAGATCCTAACAAACAGAATCCAGCAACACATCAAACAAATTATACACCATGACCAAGTAGGTTTTATCCCACAGTCTCAAGGCTGGTTCAATATACATAAATCTATAAATATAATTCAGCACATAAACAAATTAAAAAATAAAGACCATACTATTCTCTCAATTGATGCAGAAAAAGCTTTTGATAATATCCATCATCCTTCATGATCAGAACACTTATGAAAATTGGTATAGAAGGGACCTTTCTTAAACTGATAGAGGCCATCTACAGCAAACCCACAGCCAATATTGTATTGAATGGAGTTAAATTGAAATCATTTCCACTCAGATCAGGAACCAGGCAAGGTTGCCCACTGTCTCCACTGCTCTTTAACATTATAATGGAAGTTTTAGCCATTGCAATTAGGGAACAAAAAGCGATCAAGGGTATCCATATAGGGTCAGAAGAGATCAAACTTTCACTTTTCCCAGATGATATGATTATATATCTGGAAAACACAAAGGATTCTACTACAAAACTTTTAGAAGTGATCAAGGAATATAGCAGGGTCTCAGGCTACAAAATCAACACTCATAAATCTGTAGCCTTTATGTATACCAATACCCAAGCTAAAAAAATAGTCAAGGACTATTCTGTTCACAGTAGTGCCAAAGAAGATGAAATATTTGGGAGTTTACCTAACAAAGGACATGAAAAATCTCTATAAAGAGAACTATGAAACTCTAAGAAAAGAAATAGCTGAAGATATTAACAAATGGAAAAACATAACATGCTCATGGCTGGGAAGAATCAACATTGTTAAAATGTCCATACTACCCAAAGCAATATACAGCTTTAATGCAATCCCTATTGAAGCTCCACTGTCATTAAAGATCTCAAAAAAATAATGCTTCACTTTGTATGGAATCAGAAAAAAACCTCAATAGCCAAGACATTACTCAGAAATAAAAACAAAGAACGAGGAATCATGCTACCAGACCTCAGATTATACTATAAATCGATAGTGATCAAAACAGCATCGTACTATCACAGAAACAGAGAGTTAGATATATGGAACAGAATAGAGAACCAAGAGATGAACCCAGCTACTTACCATTATTCGATCTTTGACAAGCCAATTAAAAACATTCAATAGGGAAAAGATTCCTTATTTAACAAAATGTGCTGGGTGAACTGGCTGGCGACCTGTAGAAGACTGAAACTGGACCCACACCTTTCACCATTAACTAAGATAGACTCTCACTGGATTAAAGATTTAAAATTAAGACATGAAACTATAAAAATACTAGAAGAAAGTGCAGGGAAAACTCTTGAAGAAATTGGCCTGGGCAAATATTTTATGAGGAGGACCCCCCCCCCCCCGGGCAATTGAAGCAGTACCAAAAATACACTACTGGGACCTGATTAAACTAAAAAGCTTCTGCACACCCAAGAACACAGTAAGTAAAGCAAGCAGACAGCCCTCAGAATGGGAGAAGATATTTGCAGGTTATGCCTCCAACAAAGGTTTAATAACCAGAATCCACAGAGAACTCAAACGTATTAGCAACAAAAGAACAAGTGATCCCATCTCAGGGTGGGCAAGGGATCTGAAGAGAAACTTCTCTGAAGAAGACAGGCGGATGGCCTACAGACACATGAAAAAATGCTCATTGTCCTTAATCATCAGAGAAATGCAAATCAAAACTACTTTGAGATATCATCTAACTCCAGTAAGATTAGCCCACATCCCAAAAATCCTAAAACCAGAGATGTTGGCGTGGATGTGGAGAAAAGGGAACACTTCTACATTGCTGGTGGGAATGGAAACTAATATGCTCCTTCTGGAAAGATGTTTGGAAAATACCTAGAGATCTAAAAATAGACCTGCCATTTGATCCTATAATTCCTCTACTAGGTATATATCCAGAAGACCAAAAATCACATTATAACAAAGATATTTGTACCAGAATGTTTATTGCAGCCCAATTCATAATTGCTAAATCATGGAAGAAGCCCAAGTGCCCATTGACCCACGAATGGATTAATAAATTTTGGTATATGTACACCATGGAATATTATGTAGCCTTAAAGAAAGATGGAAACTTTACCTATTTCATGTTTACAGGGATGGAGCTGCAATATAGTTTTCTTAGCAAAGTATCTCAAGAATGGAAGAAAAGTATCCAATGTACTCAGCCCTACTATGAAACTCATTTATAGCTTTCATATGAAGGCTATAACCCAATTATGCACAAGAATATGGGGAAAGGTTCAAGGGAGGGAGGAGAATGCATGGGGGGAGAGTTATTGGTGGGACCACACCTACGGTGCATCTTAGAAGGGTACAGGTGAAACTTACTGAATGCAGAACATAAAGTTCTTAACACAATAACTCAGAAAATGCCATGAAAACTATGTTAACTAGTTTGATGAAAATATTTCAGATTGTATATGTAACCAACACATTGTACCCCATGATTGCATTAATATACTCAGCTATGATTTAATTAAAAAAAAAAAAAACTTATTGCAACCACCAGATTGATTTCATGGCCCACAGATGGGCTGTATCCCAGAGTCCAAAATCACTGCCCTGAACTATAATATTCAGCCATGATATTGAGAGAAGAATAGAGAGAGAGGAAGAACTACTTTTATCAGATATAAGGGGTAAATATGTGGAAGCAATACATTCTACTTGAACTATAGTGTATTTTAGCTTACTTTTCAAAAAAAATCCAAGATACATATAAATCTCATTCTTTAAAATAATGGACAACTACCCTAATAAAAAGAGTGTGTTCTGTGTCTATTTTAACAAGAAGCTCAAAGTATTAGACACACAGTTCATTCATATACCTTATGAAAATTTATTGTTGTATATAAAAACCTACATTTATAACCTAATAAATTGAGATGGAAGAGGCTAAGTATGCACATTTCAAAGGCAACCTTCACTCTATGAAAGGATTTTTCAAAAGGTTTAAATAGAAATAATTCTCTTAATGCATTTAAGTCTCTAGACTTATCTAACCCCTAGACAGAACCAGTGAAGCAAGGTTGAATATGACTGTCTATTTCTCTATTTCTTTTCAATCTGAAATAAAGACTGAGCATTGCAATAGAAAAGATGTTCAAAGGAAAGATGTCTCAATTTGTAAAGCTGTTATTTATACTCAATTTTTTAAAAGTACCTATCGTCTGTCAGGATAAGGGAGGGACATGGCAGGCAGCAATGTCAGAGTATGCCTTGTCCCTCAATTATACCTGACCCAAGGGAGAAGTGTTGCCCATAAATAAATTGGAGGTGTAGTTTGTTCAATCACCAGCTTTTATTAGCCATAATACATCACTTTAATAAAACAGGTTCCACATGTGCACTTTCCTGTAGAAAAACAGAAAATACAAGTAGATTGGCTTGTCACAACCAACGCATGTACTCTTTATAAGGAAGAGAATAAAAAATTGGCCCAAAGTGGGCATTACTATGCATTGTACTGTGCTAAGTAAGTACTTTCACAAATGTCATCCTCTAACACACTAAGCAGGTGAATGTATTATCCCCAGGTAGATAAACTAAAACTCCAAGAAGTTAAATAACTTTCCCAAAGGCAAATAGCTAGAATATGCAGAGATGAGATTTAAAGGTAAAGTTCCTGTCCAGCAAGTGACATCTGTTGTCTACCCTTAGAAGCAGCATTCTTAGGAAGTCAACTTATTACATGGTGTCCAGGCCACCAAGAAAGACATGACTTACATGGGCACTGGAGGGAACAATGCTTTTCCCATACGGAGAAGAGACAAAAGCAGACCAGCTTCAATAGAGATCCTCCATCCCTGGGGGCCAGTGGATCTTGCCCTGTAGCCAACACAGGGAGAGGGTCTGCCAACGTCTAGTGCTGCAGCAAAGGATGCTAATCTCTCCACACCAGACACAGATAGGACAGCGGAGTTGGCCAGATGCCATCTGACACAAAGGCTGAAGCAGAACAAAGATATTTCTATGAAAAGAGGTACACCCAGCTCAGGATGCTTGAGGCCTCTTCATTTCTGCAAAGAAATGTTCCAGGCCCAGGGATGCAAACATGCAGCCACGCGAGGTACACAAACTATGCATGACTGCTTTTCCCAATACTTCCTAACTATATTAACTTCTCCCAAAAGAAATACAAGGCAACCTGCATAAGAGCAGGACAATCAGTCTCCAGTGTAGTCCTTTACAGAGCTTTATTTTAAAAAGGAATTGGCTTCAGAGCATATGTTTGAATACACAATATATGCAGTGGGATAGGCAATCAAGACTTTCAACAATAAATCTTCCCAGATGCTGGCCTATTGAGATTCTTTTCTTCATTTCTTCCACACCCTCATCAGTCTACCTCCCGTCACCTTTTGGTTTTCATTTCTTTCCATCAGTAGCCATGGTAACACCCAAAGATAAAACACAAGCAGTTGATGCTGTGAGTCTCTTGAAACACGGAATCTTGCCAGCATTTTTCATCAGGATGATACTGTGCACTATGCAAACAAAGGCAAAGCAGCACCCTTCTCATTCTTTCTCATTCATTTCCCACCCACTCAGTGGCAGCCCAAACCATTGGAGAAACTTATGAGATGTCTGTCTGGCACATTTGTATTCATAAACTTACAGATCAGTCTTTCCGTGTTTCAAAAACTACTTGAGCTGGAAACCAATGGATTCATCCCACCACTTCCTATTAACCCTTACCTAGGAACTAGGCGGTAGCTAGAAATGAGCTTTTTTGTGAAATATCCTAGAGGTGAATTTTTAAACTGTAGTATTCTTTGGCTTCCTGTATATACTGAATATTCAATGAAATTACACCCCAGTGGGGCTCTTCTGAATTTCCCTGCTAGATTGTGAGTTCTGGGAGAGAAGAGGGTAGAATCTGAAAACAGGCTTGGTTCAATATGTTTTACCTAAAAACAGTCCTGATTAGATTCTTGAATATCTGGGTTCACTCAGCCAGAATACCTAATTAATCAATTGCATGCCTATACATCAAAGAAGATAACAAAACATTGATCATCTGTCTGAAACACATTAAAACATGGGACATTTGCAGATATGAAGACAGTGTACATAGGCAGATATATATTTGATGATATGTGTAAAAGCAACATAGACTATTTTTTACCTTTATTATATTTTAAATATTTTAATTGCCTGAATTGGAACCAATAATTATTACTTAAAGTGGTTCATTTTGTATTGCTTTCTCTCCAAAAGCACTAATGACTTTTAAATGGACTATAATCCAGAAATAAAATTTACTTCATGAGGATGCAAAAACACACTAGTCTCATGGTTTCTTGACTTCCTCAATTTTAACAGTAGACATTTTGTGCATGCCTACTAAATTAGAGTATCAGTCCTTCACATACAATATCTTGTTTGTTCTTCCCACAATTTTATGTGGTATGGATTTTTAGTCATATTTTATAACAGAAATTGGGACTCAGAGACATTAAATAATTTACCCAAGGTCACACAGCCTACAAGTAGCAAAGTGAAGGGGGACCTAGGTCTGTGATCACCCACATTACTTATTTCTAACTCTGTATCAATTACCTGTCAACCTCATAAGCACATGAAGATATTCGACTGATGATGAGCATTCCTCCTGGCCACCACATTTACAATCTTTACATTTCTTCCATCAAGTCTTCTGGACCTTCACCTTCTCATTGTCATAATCTGTCAGCATCTTTAGCACAAAATCCCTCCTAGCTCAGTCATTTCAGCCTTCTGCTCAGGTAGTCTTGATTCCTGAAAATTCACTTCCTGCTCTTCAACTGTACCCATCTCAGAATTCATCAACCCTGCGTCAACCCGATACCTAGAGGTCACTAACTAGCAATATAGAAAGGCAAAGAACATTAGTGGACCATCCTTCCACAAAGCAATACTAATCAAAGCCCTCAGCCTTTGAAAATTACACCATCAACTTCCCTGATTCTGGAGCCTTTGAACTAGAATTGAGCCATGCTACCAGCATCCCAAAGTCCCCATCTTTTGCCCTGGGGTAGAGTGCTATGACATCACCGCTCACAGCAACTTCAAACTCCTGGGCTTAAGCAATTCTCTTGCCTCAGCCTCCCAAGTAGCTGGGACCACAGGCACCCACCACAATGCCTGGCTATTTTTTGGTTGCAGCCATCATTGTTGTTTGGTGGGCTGAGGCTGGATTCGAACCTGCCAGCTCAGGTGTATGTGGCTGGTGCCTTAGTCGTTTGAGCCACAGGCGCTGAGCCCAATGTCCCCATCTTGAAGAAGGCCTATCATGGAACTTCGTATTCTCCACAATCACTAGGTAAGCCACTTCACCTAGTAAATACCCTCTATCTATCTATCATCTATCTATCTACTATTGGTTCTGCCTCTGACTAACTCTAACACAACACTCATACCAAATAGTCTCTTACTGGGTCTAGTGTAAGACTCCTCCTGTTCCACAAGCCCTTGTGCAGCGTACCATGCTACAAGAAGATAAGCACACTTAGGACTTTGAGGTTATATGACCATGCTCTGCTTGTCCAGAAGAATGACCTCTGTGCCCCAGTTAATGAGACATGATAAATAAAATCACTACAAAGTGAATTTTATTTATTTCACTAAATTCAGGGAGTACAAGCAATTTTTTTGTTACACAGATGAATTTTATATTGATGAATTTAGGAATTTTAATGTACCCATCCCTGAATAATATACATTATACTCCATTGGTAATATTTCACCCCTCACTCCCCTCCCATCCTTTCACCTTCTAAGTCTCCAGAGTCTGTTTCACCACTCTGTATGACCATGTGCTTTCATCACTTAGCTCCCACTTATAAGTGAGCACGTGTTATATTTGTTTTTCTTCACTTAGGGTAATGGCCACAGTTCCATAGCAAGTTGCTGCTAAAGACATTATTTCATTCTTTTCTATGGCTGAGTAGCATTCCACAGTATATATATATTAATATATCCTAAATTTTCTTTATCCATTCATTATTTAATGGACACTTAGGTTGATTCCTTATCTTTGCAATTGTGAATTGTGCTGTGATAAACATATGCATGCAAGTATCTTTTTGATATAATGACTTCTTTTCCTTTAGGCAATTACCTAGTAATGAGATTACCAGATCAAATGGTAGGTCTATTGTTAGTTCTTTGAGGGATTTCCTGACTGTTTTCCATAGATGTTGTACTAATTTACATTCCCACCAAAAGTGTGTAAGCATCACCTTTTCACTACATCCACACCGGCATTGATTGTTTGTGACTTTTTAATAATGTATGATTTTTATCAGCTGTCTCCAAAATAATCTCTTGTCTTTCAGGGAGTACAGTTCTTTCCATTCATATATGAGTTCAACAGTTGCTTCCATAACTGCAAAGGCAGTATCATTCACCCCTCACTCCTCACCTAAGAGCAGCTTTGATTTAGAAGTAGGTGGTATACTCCATGTAAGAGTGCTAATGTTGGGCAATTCAACACAAATGTAACAATGTATTTTTGTAAAAAAGAGTTGGCATGTCAAATGCATCCTCTAGAAAAATAATTAATGTAATAGTCTTAATATTTATTTTCTAAAGTTGATACTGTTGGTTATTTTTGTGAGCAGCCTGATGTTTGGGACCTTTTTCCTCAAAATAAGTCCTGATTAAACCAGGAATTTGGAGAAAAAAAAATAATGGTCATTCTAACATGGGAAAGTTGTTATCTTATTGTTAATTTAATTTTCATTTCCCTGATGAACATTCTGTAGACTGTCTTTTTACTCTGTTGTTTCTTTTGCTGTGCAGAAACTTTTTAGTTTAATTAAAATCCCTTTATTTATTTTTGTTTTTATTGTATTTTCTTTTACACTCTCAGCACAAATTCTTAGCCTAAGCCAATGTCTAAAGAGTTTTTCCTAAATTTTCTTCTAGAATTTAATGGCATCAGGTCTTACACTTAAGTCTTTAATTTATCTTGAATTAATTTTTGTGTATGGTGAAAGATCATGATCCAGTTTTATTCTTCTGCATGTAGCTCTCCAACTTTCCCAGAACCATTTATTGAATAGAGTATCCTTTTCCCAGTGTATATTGTTGTCTGGTTTATCAAAGATCAGTTGGTTGTAGGCATACCATTTTATTTCTTGGTTCTCTGTTCTTTTCCATTGATCTATATATCTATTTTTACACCAGGACCAGGCCATTTTGGTTACTATAGCTTTGCAGTATAATTTGAAGTTGAGTAATGTGATACCTCCAGATTTGTTCCTTTTGCTTAAGATTGCCGTAGCAATTCAGGCTATTTTTTGATGATTCCAAATGAAATTTAAAATTGGTTTTTCTAATTCTGTGAAAATTGGCATTGGTATTTTGATGGGAATTGCATTAAATCTATAAATCACTTGAGAAATAAGGACATTTCAACAATATTGAGTCTTCTGACACATGAGCATTTGATGTTCTTCCATGCATTTGTTATGTCATTTATGATGGATTTTATGAGTGTTTGTAGTTCTTGTAAATAGCATTAAGTTATTGATTTGATTCTCACCTGGACTGTTGTTGGCATATAGAAATGCTACTTATTTGTATATATTAATTTTATAACCTGATATTTTACTGAATTTATCAATTCTAGAAATCTTTTGGAGGAGTCCTTAGAGTTTTCTAGATATAAGATCATATCAATGACAAACAGGACTAGTTGGACTGCAGCAAAATGATCCAAACATGACTAGCCAAGAAACCAAACAGACAAAACACCTAATGAATGGGCAAATACTTTAATCTCTACTTCCTAAAGCCAATATAAATAACTTCTCTTAGAGATAGAGGATAGTTGAAGTATTTTAGGTAATGATAATGTAGCCTGAATATATACTATGTTTATAAATATAATTTAATTCAAATAGATCAATCGTCACTTTTCTCTAGCAATCTATTTTTTTTTAATTTTCAGTAACTCCCCCTAAGGATAAAGTCGAAATTCCTTCAGGTAGCACAAAATTTCTTTCAACATCCAGCTGTGCCTACCCATCTGGCCTCATCATCACCACCACTTCCTGATATATTCTATACTTGATTTGCAGTTTCCCAATGTGCTATGTAGCTCGGGTCTCTAGGTTTCTTGCACAGGATATTTTCTTGGCCTGGGCCAGCTTCATTTCCACTGTGTACCTTTGAGATCGTGCTGAATTATAGTCTCCTACACTTCTCTGTCTTTGCCATCCTTTGGACTCTCAAACTTTTTCACATACCTATTTATACTTTAGTTATCCTATTGGGATTACTTGTAGTCACATCAATCTATCTCCCTGATGTCTGTTAAACTTCTTGAAAACATCTGTTATGATTTATTTTCTTTTGTTTGATATGCAATTGTACACAACATCTTGTTGATTTAATGAATAAATCTGTTTGACCTGAGTTATTTTCACTTGGCCCAGTTAAAAAAACTATGGGCATTGGATTATTTTGCTCTGGTTATCTCATCTACCAAATTCTTAATCATAAAGTTAGTGAGTGTAACAGTGTCTTGAACTCCTGACCTCAAGAGGTCCTCATGCCTGAGCCTCCAAGGTAGCTAAGTTTACACATAATTACAGACAAAAAGCCAGGGTGCCCAGCTGACTTTAACAATCTCATATCAAAATCCACATGATTCAAATCTATGATATCAATTATAATACCTTTTGCCAATTTGAAAAAAAATTGTCTGGTTTAATAGATCCAGAAATTAACACATAAAATTGCTACGTGTATTATCAAGTTATTATTGTGCTCATTTGATTTAGGTGCTAATGACAAAAGTTTCAAAAGTATATGATGAATGTGATTCACACTCAGAATGATAAAGTTTAGTAAGCACTGTTCTTTACCTTCTTTGTCAGTTCATCTCAGGAATATCTGATTTTGTTTATCCTTGTCATTTTGATTTCAGTTTGATAATTCATGACATTTTAGATTCCAAATGCTTGTAACTTGAGTATCATGTCTTCAAGATATTTTTCCAGGAAATATAAATAACAGTCATTTGTTCTAATAAATCTAGAGAAATACTTACATCTTATGCTTCTTTATATATCCTGTAGATTTACTATAGATCCTGGCATATAGTAAAGACTCAATATACATTTGTCAAATTCATCGACCTGTGCTTCATCTTGAAGATCTGATATTTAAATCATTGTTAGTGTATCTTGGTTTTATTTGGAGGGGAGAGGAAGCATCATCTCTGAGTTATGACTTCTTAATTTCTCTACTATATTTCTTCACAAATACAGTATGGCCACCCTGTACTATTATGTTAATAGGGTTTTAGCAAAATACAAGAACATTTTAGATTTTATCATCTTGTTCCATCAGTCTATCTTTTGACAAAGTTATATATTAACTTTTGATCACACATGTTTGCAGAATATTAAGCTTCAGTAAAATTGGAGATAAATATTATTAGGTTTTACTAATAATTTCCAAGCTGGGCTCGGCATCTGTGGTTCAAGCGGCTAAGGCACCAGCCACATACACCTGAGCTGGTGGGTTCAAATCCAGCCTGGACCCGCCAAACAACAATGACGGCTGGAGCCAAAAAATGGCCAGGCGTTGTAGCAGGCGCCTGTAGTCCCAGCTACTTGGGAGGCAGAGGCAGGAGACTCACTTGAGCCCAGGAATTGGAGGTTGCTGTGAGCGGTGATGCCACTGCACTCTATCCAGGGTGACGGCTTGAGGCTCTGTCTCAAAAATAATAATAATAATAATAATTTCCAAGCTGGTACCCCAGATATTCTGAAGAGACTATTATTTATTCCTCTGTTTATTAACTTTAAATCATGGTTTCTTCATTTACATCTGTTCTCTTTTTCATTGGTACGTTCTGCCAAGCATCAATTATTTTTTGTAAATATTGGAAAAAGAGGCTGTTTTCTTGCACAGAAGGATGACCCATGCTTGAATAATATGATATATGTACAAACACAGGGCACAAGTAATAAAAAAAAATACCTATGAAAGTCATCAACCAAACCACAAGCATAGAAAGAACACATTTAATGCCAAGTGAACTATGAAAAAGAGCCAATGCATGGCTTTTTTTTTTTTTTTTTTTTTTGAGACAGAGCCTCAAGCTGTCACCCTGGATAGAGTGCTGTGGCATCACAGCTCACAGCAACCCCCAATTCCTGGGCTCAAGCGAGTCTCCTGCCTCCGCCTCCCAAGTAGCTGGGACTACAGG
>CAUYRH010134798.1:0-51192 GCA_963574655.1 Perodicticus potto | reverse complement strand
ATCTGTCACCTGCATTAAAAATGGTTAATAAGAACATAGAGAAAACTCAAACGTATTAGCGAGAAAAGAACAAGTGATCCCATCTCAGAGTGGGGAAGGAACTTGAAGAGAAACTTCTCTGAAGAAGACAGGTGCATGGCCTAAAGACACATGAAAAAATACTCATCATCCTTAATCATCAGAGAAATGCGAATCAAAACTACTTTGAGATATCACCTAACTCCAGTAAGATTAGCCCACATTACAAAATCCCAAAACCAGAGATGTTGGCGTGGATGTGGAGAAAAGGGAACACTTCTACACTGCTGGTGGGAATGCACACTATTACGTTACTTTTGGAAAGATGTTTGGAGAATACTTAGAGATTTAAAAATAGAATTTCCATTTGATTCTATAATTCTTCTACTAGGTATATATCCGGAAGACCAAAAATCACATTATTACAAAGATATTTGTACCGGAATGTTTATTGCAGTCCAATTCACGATTGCTAACTCATGGTAGAAGCCCAAGTGTCCATAGACCCATGAATGAATTAATAAATTGTGGTATATGTATACCATGGAATATTATACAGCCTTAAAGAAAGATGGAGACTTTACCTATTTTCACGTTTACATGGATGGAGCTGGAAAATATTCTTCTTAGCAACGTATCTCAAGAATGGAAGAAAAAGTATCCAATGTACTCAGCCCTACTATGAAACTAATTTATAGCTTTCATATGAAGGCTATAACCCAATTACAGCACAAGAATATGTGGAAAGGGGCAAAGGGGGGGTGGATGGGTGGAGGAAGGGTAATTGGTGGGACCACACTTACAGTGCATCTTAGAAGGGTACAGGTGAAACTTACTAAATGCAGAATATAAATGTCTTAACACAGTAACTAAGAAAATACCATGAAAGCTATGTTAACCAGTTTGATGAAAATATTTCAAATTGTATATAAGAATAGCACATTGTACCCCATGATTGCATTAATGTACACAGCTATGATTTAATAAAAAAATGGTTAAAAAACTTAAGATTTGAATAGATTTAGAATTAAAATGTGTAGCCTCACAAAAATAAAGGAACTTCAGTTGTTCATTAAGGCTATATCTAGATCAGCCTCAATGATGAAAGCAGAGAGTCCTTGCCTGGGATTCTGCTGACTTCCAAATGAATTCAGATGCACGCCCTGAAACTGGTGGGAATCAGTAACATTGTAGGGTCCCAAAACAAGGTTTGATGATAAATCAGCACCTCCAGGGAACAATTGCTCTAAGTGACTGCTCCCCATTAGCCATTGTCAGGACCTGTGGCTGTTCCTTCTTCAATTCCTTCCTATCGGATACGTATCTGTCTCCTCTAGGATATTAACTCTTGTTATGAGCCCTTATGTTTGATTTAGAGGCAAGGAACTTGAAAGAAATTAATGATACTGCTCCATCAATAGCACGTTTCCAAGTTCTCTAAGTTGTAAACTGTCATGGGTATGTAAAGGTTTTAAGATTATAAACGTTAACTTGTGATCTGATTCAGCATGTGAGTGTAGTCTAGGAAGAAAACTTCTTCACATCACATTCAATAAAGAACTCTCTTCTTTACTATAAAAGATGGGATTCTGATTCCTTTCCAGAATATTAGCATATTTACAAAGAAACAGAACATCTATAATCATTGTACTTTTTTGTTTGATAGACCCCTTCTGGCACAATCCCTAAGAGAAACATGTGTTTCTATGGAAACTGCAATAAGAAGCTCCAACTGCTTTCTTGCTACATCCACTAGCTCTCATTAAACTTAATCTCTTTTTGCTAAAATATTGATTAAATGGGAAATTGGAAGTGATTACCAGAGTCTAATTACAATCTCCATATTGGCAAAGGGAAAATAGATAAGGACATATGAGTTTGTTATCAGCTTTTATCAATTTCAATTGAGTATCCCAAGTTGTGGAATCCAGTCCTATCAATCTACAGCCTATTCATCATCCATGAATCATTTACTTTGTGATCGATTATGTGTAATTGTTCACTCACAGCAATTTAGTGAGAGCCAATAAGGAGTCTTAAACAACAGCAACTTCATTTGCTAATGTCTAATTAATGCAATAAACATCCTGCTAACAAATGAACACATTCCTTGTGATATTTACTACTAATTTCTTCAGGGGCATCTGGGAGATATGAAACATCTGGACTTGATTCCTCTAAAGTGCACAACAGATAGATCATTAAACCTTATGGTAAGCCATTTAATCCCTCCTAGAATTCTAGACTTACAAGGGATCGTTTATTATAATAATAGCCTCTTACTATAGAGTTTCCCCAGTCCTGATTAAAAAATAATAATAAAAAGAACATATTTAGCATACCTTCCATTGCTCATTAGTCCTCCATCACCTCTTTGAAATGTAACTGTAAAAAAAAGACATACATGCACTAGTAGTCAATATTAATTACAATTAATAACTACACATTGGCCCTTAGTTTAGAGTTGAAGCCTTTGGGAATTTTAACAAAATATAATTAACGTAATTGTACAGAGAGTAACAAGCAGTGGTTTGGCCCAAGGCAAAGCCATTGCTTGCTCATAATTTTAATAGGACATTTCAAAATTCTTCCAGCCTAATGTATGGTTAAGTTAAATCTGCAATTTATATTTACATGTCAAACATTGTTACAACTAGTATAAATAGTGATATTGGAATATCAGCACAGCATTACTGTAGATCCACCAAATCGAGATTTTACTTGTAACACAAGGTATCCTAATTGGAAGACAGAAGGAAAAAACACTCATAATAGAAATTGAAACAGTATAGTTTGACAGGTTATAGCTTTTCATTAAAACAAAAAAAACAATAACTTATTAACTAAATATTTTTTCACCACAACAAAACCTTCTAGAGACCCTTCTAAGCCACTATGAGTTGAACAGTTACAATTATATTAGACACAAACTATAATTAATAGAGAATAGCATGCTTCTCACAAAAATGAAATTTTCAAATAATTGATACTGAATATATTTCAATTGGACTTAGTGATTATAAAGCTCAAGTTTTGTATAAAACATGGAACTTATTGGAGATACCAACAAGCAAACAAGCATCAATTCAAGCTATTGCTGGTAAATCCCATTCCTCAAATCAAAGGTTTCCTTGTACTGGCTGGGAGCAGTAGCTCATGCCTGTAATCCTAGCACTCTGGGAGGCCAAGGTAGGTGCATTGCCTGAGCTTAGGAGTTCGAGACCAGCCTGAACAAAACTGAAATCACTGTCTCTACTAAAAACAGAAAAATTAGCCGGGCATTGTGGCAGCCACCTGTAGTTCCAACTACTTAAGAGGCTGAGGTAAGAAGATCTCTTGATACCAAGAGTTTTGATACTGTTTGATAGCTGACAGTTTTGTTGCTGTCAGCTATGACGCCACTACTGAGGGTGACAGAGTGAGACTCTGCCTCAAAAAAAAAAAAAGTTTCATTGTACAAATCCAACATGAAAGTGCTTTTCAAGGATAGGGAAAGGATGTGAATATCATTTGGGTCCATCATCCCTTACCCAAAACCTTTGTAGCAAAATGTATTCAGACTCCAAAATGATGCAGGTCTGATAAAGGTAATACATTTCAAGTACTACAAAATCCGAAGCAGGAACTTATACCCATAGTTATTTAAATTTTCTGCAGTGGAATGTGAATATCCATAATTGGTGGGATAAATAAGGTCTATAAGTAGCTTCCCACTAGTTTGGATCAAATTTTGAGAGTGAATTACTTAACTAGAAAATTAAGAAAAAGGAATTTGGTATTTAGAAGTGTATGAATTGTAAAACTGCCATACATTTGCAATTGTGACCCAAATTAATAGGGATTGGCTCAATCAATCACTGAAAAGGAGGGAAATAAGACATTTTCACACTTGCAAACCCATTATACCATATCTTTGGAAGACAAGTATTAAATTTACTTTTTTTTTTTACATGATGATTATAGATGAAAATAAATAAAAACTTTAATAAATTGATTAAGCAAATACGATATTTTGCCACTTAAAGTATACAGATAGTGAATCTTGATTTTAGTAATTCTCCATAATTCATCTGTTTTCTGAGGTTAGGCTATCAAATATGATTCTTTAAATTTTGTAAACTTCCAAATGCAGTTGCCCAGCCCTTTCTTCCTTTGTTTCAGGTCATCTATATTATCTCCTATGACACCATAATTAATCAGCATGATCATAATTCCAAGGGCCTTCATGTGACAGCGAAATATATCAAGGTTTTAAAAACATCTTGTTGGTATCTGAAATATACTACTTTATCAATTTTACACGTGCCATCTCAAATGGATTATAAAACAATCCTGACATAACCTTCGCATTTGCCCGGGACTGGCTTTAGACATATGCTCAGAGGAGGTAGGTTCATTTAAGTGTTGGGAATCAGGAATCAGAAGTGCCTCGGTACCACATCATGCCCCTTAGCTGTTTTTAAACAAAAAAGAATTAATCTGAAAAAATTAATGCAAAACATTTAGCACAGAGATTTAAGCAAAGACCTGATTAGAGGACAAACATGCACACACAATGTGAAAATAGTACAGCTAATAAGTTTTCCATCTGATTTGACTTTTTAGTTATGTGGTTTTCTAAAGGACTATCAACAACTTATTTTACTCTATTAAAAGAGATTTAAGATAATGCTATGAATATTACAGAGAATATGCAAAGAAGTAGGGCTCATAGTCTGTACCTCAGAATGAGCTGTCCAGGAGTTACCTGAGAACTAACTAGCTCTTCCTAATTTAGATACTCATCTTTGTTTCCCATCCAAATTTTCTGTTACCACCAGGGTGAGAAATAATATTAAAGAGGAGGGCAACTGAAACAGAGGCACATAATTGAGTTATACTGTACTTTTAAATATTAACCAATGGCAAATTCTTCAAAACATGTAAAGTTTAAAGTATTATAATACTCAAAACTTTATCCAAAATATCATTTATTGAAGATAATTTGCAGATCTCTTAGAATTTAAGCCCTCTGATATGTAAGGTCCATACATAGCAATTGAGAACTAAATGCTATGAACAAAATAATTTAAATTTCAAAGTATATCACATTCAGCATTCAGGGCATAGCAATTTTCTATTTGTGTTCCTATCATCTCTAAAATATGCTTTCAAATAGTACTAGACTGCTAATCGGGTGTCAAAACTTTTAGGAAGACATGTATCTCTGTATGTAGCATACTAAGCATACACACAGAACAATTAGAGTATGTTATGTCAATATCAACTTAAAGTGCTCTATACAAAATGTGCTACACGTGAGAATATTTCATCAGTTATGTTTCTGTCAGATTAAAAAAGAAAAAAAGTTTTCTCACAATAGTGTTGGTTAGTCATGTTTTTAAATCAAGGGGGAAACAGGGAACACTTTTTCAAGTGTTATTTTAGACCCCATGCTCCAAAACTTTGACATTCCTTTCACTATGAAGCAGATCCAAAGTAACTCAGTTTAATGAGACCGTGAGAGGTACACCAAACTACACACCGGCATGAACAATTAGAAGTCCTAAGATGGAAATTTTACCTGGTGCTTTGGTAACCATTGTATGTGTGTATTTGTGTGTGCGCATGTAGTAAAAAGGAACATACATGAAAATCTAGAGCTATTTTCAGCTAGGTCTCATTTCAGTGAAAGTTTGCCTTGAGGCTGAAAGAAACAGAAAGGGGTGGCTGGACAATATTGTTCTTGTCACATTTTTATAATAAGAGTGTAGTAGCTTTGTGCTTATTGGAGATAAATTTGGAATAGCTATGAATATTAATCAGGAGGCTCTCCTAACATCTGAAATTAACATATAGTAAGTTTACAAAAAGTAACATATAGAAGTTTTTATTAGTAGCTCAAACTATTTATTAATAGCTCAAACCTAGACTCAAGGTTTCCCCAAAGTTCCACTGATCCCACAGTCTAAAATGTTTTGAAATTATAGGAAATGTTTTTAATTGATTGCAATTTTTTAAAAGATATAAGGTAGAGAGATTTTGAAGGTTATATATATCCTACACAAAGTACATCTAATATTACCTGACAGGATTAATCCTAATCTTGTGCCTGCTAGAATGAAGGAGAAGCGGGCAGAAAACATAACTCTGCGGTAAATTGACATTTTGAGGTGAGGAAGCTTTAAGAGTGTCTATCTCTGGTAGGTCACATTTTCCTACTCCAAATGGAAACTTTCATGTTTCAGCCAAGCCTCATTCCATTTCCTGATAAGCTATTTCTCAAATATGAATGTAGATTAATCCTCTTTTAAGAACCATTAACTCAGCCCAGATAATCACAGTATAAAAATTCCATCAAATCTTTTAGCTGCCTTTGGATAGTTTTGTTCAATAATTTATATTGCACCGACAGTTTTAATACTTAAGTGTGAAGGGTTTAGCATTTTATAACTTGCTCACTCATATTAAACTGTTTATATTTACTGAGCTTCATAAAATCTGTTATCCTCAGAGGCAGCTATCTATCAATTAAGCATAAAAGTTTTGAAAGGGTTGGCTCTGACTTGGCCTTACTCCAAAATAGTTGAAGGGCAGAGTGCCTTCTGAGTTAGCAGTTCTGCAAGCAGATGGGTATCAATCACAGTGAGAAATGATAATAGGAAATGTTCTATTCTTGGCAAGCTCAAAGACCAATAGATACTTTCAAATTAAGTACATAGATTTTTCAAAGAACTTCTATTCAACCGTCTGTCTAATGAAATTTCATTAAAAGTGCAAACCTACTAAGTCAGAGATATCTTGTTTATAGGGAGTGGAGGACTGAGGCAGTATGGCAGACAGACAGGTAACATTCTAAACGTGGATATATTAGAATTTTGCACTAAAGTGACTCGCATAGTTTATCTTTTAGTATTGTTGCAAAATTCAAGTGTTGCAGACAAAATAGTCCTTGAATTAAATCACTTCTTCCTTAATGCTTTATGTGATTCATATGAGCATGTCACAGAGATGCAATACACCATGGTGATTGATTAAGAAAATGGGTTCATGAGGGGAGAAGACTGAACTGCATAAGACAAATGTACATTGACGTATCATTGATGTTTAAGACTCTAACACTCAGCAGTTAGTGCTGAGCACCCCTTTCTGGGAAGCATTCCTCACTGGTGACGTGGTATATCATTTAGAGGGCATAGAATAAAGGAGTAGGTAGCCAGCAACCAATGAAAGATGAGAACGGTAGGACAATGGTTATCTCCAGAGTGGAAGACCTTTGTTGATGGATATGCTACCTTCTCAAGCCCTGGAAACTCATTCTACCCAGGAATTATAGACATTATCTTCATAAGATAAAGATGTTATCTCCAACATTATAATCAAATGATGACATGTCTTGAAGTGCTGTCAAATAGCAAGGAAGACAACCCAGTGGTTGTTTTCCTGGCATTTTGCGCGAGACAGTCTCAGCGATTTAAAAGCCTACCTACAGCACAGAAGATTAATAAGCAATGTCAAAATCAGTTAGTAAGACATTTATACTTCTTACCAAAGTTAATACTAGAAATCAAAGATGAAACAGAGTTTTCTCCAAATTTTTAAAGTGTTTGTTTGTGGGATAATGTTAAATTAAAATTATTCCTTAAAAACTCTAGAAAGTAAAACATTATAAGAATTTCTTTGTATTGCTATTGTTGGAGAAAATATCTAAATGAATTGTAATTAAAATTTCAATTGAACATAGCTTCAGTACTGAGTTCAGTCACTCAGTGGCTAACTCTATCAGTCCATCTCCACTTTTCCCTCTTTCTCTCTCTATAGCTCTCTCCCCCTTGCCCCCTCCCTTGGAGATATTTTGGAGGCTACAGTTTCTAACACCCTTGAAACTTTGCCTTAGATTCTTAGAACATTTTTCAAACATGTTCAAACATGGAGACATGGAGGGCCTTTCTTCTGCTACTGCTTATCTTCCTTCTCCTTTTGCTTCTCTATCCTTTTCTTGTTCTTGTAAAATGCTGCCTATTTGCATTCAAATTAAATATTTGGCTTTATCATTCTCATAAATTCTGGTGAAATTTCTGCTTGCTTATATTTTCCATCTGAGCTGTGTCCTATTGTAATTTACATCCTAACATAGTAAGAGTTTATTTCACATCTTTCTTTTATTTTCTTTCTTTCTTTCTTTCTCTCTCTCTCTCTCTCTCTTTCCTTTCTTTCTCTCGCTCTCTATCTTTCTCACTTTCCCTCTTTCTCTCTTTTCCTTCTCTCTTTCTCTCCTTTTCTTCTCTCTCTCTCTCTCTCTCTCTTGCTTTCTCATTAAATCTCACTGCAACTTCCACCTATGGCCTCAAGCAACACCCCTGGCTCAGTCTCCTGAATTACTGGAAGTGCTCCATTATACCCAGGTAATCAAATGTTTCCTTTTATTCTGTACATTTTAGTCATACTCTTACTTAAATCCACTTCTCAACCAATGAATTCGTGACATACAAAGTAAGTCTGTGAGGAGTATATGTGTGTGGTTTTAAAGATTTAGTTAAGAAAAAATGTTAAGCATTTTATCAGTCAGTAGTCTTGTATTTCATTAGAGATACAAGTAAAAAGATTGCTTTCTACTTATAAAGCAATATGGTCAGGAGCAATGTTTCTAAGTATGTTTATAATAGCATTTTATGGAGGAGGTATTTAAAACAAGGCAAAATCACACATTCATTTTTTCATTCCATTCCTCTTAGCTGGAAACCATCTCTTACCAGCATAATTACTGAGTCCCTTTCTCTTCTTTCTTCGCCAATACAACCAGATGCTAAAACCCATCAAAATTACCCAGCAGGCACCACCAATACCAGCTATAAAGGCTGGTTGCTTCACAACATCAGTGATTTGTTCAGTTATGCTGTTATTGTTTTCAGTAATGACAACTTCATTACGTCTCCCTAGGGAAGAAACAATAGTATTACTAAATATTAAGACAAAAATAAACACAAGAATACATACATGAGTTACTAAAGGCACAGAAAATTTCTTTGAGGACAAACATTTTTTTTTTTGTTCTGAGGCTGCCACATTATTGATGAGCATAGTGTATAATTTTGAAGAGAAGAGTCATCATGAGTTTGCTAATGTGATTAAGGATATCGCTTTCCTGTGTTTTGGTTTGCTGTGGACAGAGTCAGAATCACTTCTTGATTTATTGCTTTATAATTGTTACTGAAACAAAGTCCTAGAGGTTGAAATCATGACAACTTTTCTTGACTAAGTTAAAGTGTTTCCTAATAGAGTTCTCATTTTTGAAAAAGCAATTAAATTTTTTAATAAGAGTATTTTCAAATTTCCTTTTGGCTAAGGCACTATTTCTATTCAAATACAGTAGAATCTCTGTAAGTTGACTGCAGAAGGGACCCTAACAGTGGTCAACATGTGAAAGTGGTCAACATAAGGAACCAGAACTACTGTACTGATAAGTACATGTGGTGCATGTCTGGTCTATGAAAATTAGGCCAATTTTAAGAGGTGGTCAATGTAGGGATGTGGTCAAATATAGACATTCTACCGTAGTTAGGATTAATAAGAACATGTAACTTAATATGGTCCTTAATATTCTATCAAGAACTTATTTTGATCAAATATCCTTTAATTTCTGAAAGGCATTAGAACTACCATATAAAGCAATGACAATTACATAAGTAGCATTTCATAGAGATCAGCATGCATAATTAAAATATCATTAGGGAATATCATGTATTCCCTTGAAGTATTTGAAACTAATTTGAAAATACACTTCAAAGTTGAATATGAAAGACAACTTTAAAATTAATTTTAAGTCCTTGATAATTGAGACATACATTTAAATTTGGACTAAGATTGTTCTAGAAGTCTTCATATTTTGAAAATTTAGAACTTAAAGGTAATTTTTTAAAATCTCAATCCAGAGTATGAAAGGGTTACCTTCACTCCACATCCACACCAGCATCTGCAGCTTTGACACTTTATGATGTGGGCCATTCTTACTGATGTTAGGTGATATCTCAGGCTAGTTTTGATTTGCACATCTCTGATGACCAGGGAGGTTGAGCAGTTTTTCAAATGTTTGTTAGCCATTGGTCTGTCTTCACCAGAGATGGTTCTGTTCATATCTCTTGCCCAGTGGTAGATGGGATTGATTTCTCCTTTTTTTACTGATTAATTTGAGCTCTCTGTAGATTCTAGTTACCAACTCATTGTCAGATTCAAACGCTACAAATATCTTTTCCCATTCTGAAGGTTATCTTTTGCTTCAATTATTGTGCCCTTAGCTGTGCAGAAGCTTCTCAGCTTAATTAAGTACCATTTGTTAACTTTTACACTGTTGGTGGGACTGCAAATTAATACAACCTTTTTGGATGGAAGTATGGAAAATCCTCAAAGAACTCAAATTAGACCTCCCATTTGATGCTGCAATCCCATTACTAGGTATCTACTCAGAAGAAAAAAAATCTTTTTATCATAAGGATATTTGCACTAGACTGTTTATTGCAGTTTAATTCACAATCACCAAAATGTCGAAACAACCTAAATGCCCACCAACCCAGGAATGGATTAACAAGGTGAGATATACGTATACCATGGAATACTATTGAGCCATCAAAAAAGATGGAGACTTTACATCTTTTGTATTAACTTGGATAGAGGTGGAACACATTCTTCTTAGTGAAGTATCATGAGAATGGAAAAGCAAGAATCCAATGTACTGAATTCTAATATGAAGCCAGGAGATGATCTAATACATACTCACAAAAAAGAAAAATTCAAATCAATTCAAAGTGGGGGGAGGAGAATGAGGGAAAGGGGAGGAGAAAGCGGGGTGGTGTATAGTATACTTTTCAGGAGCCGGAACAAAATTATAAGAGGGACTTTACCTAACAAATGCAAACAGTGTAACCTAATTCTTTGTACTCTCAACGAACCTGAAACAATCAAAAAAAAAATCTCAGTCATATTTTAAATAGGTTTTAAATTCATAGAATTGTTACCTGACTGAAGTACAATTATTTCCATGCTTATTTAGCAGATTAGGAAATTTAGACACTGGGAATTAAATGATTTCTTATGTCAGTATCATGCCTAGTTAGTGACTAATCAAAGATTTTTAAAAGGCAAATCTGCATATCACATCAGAGGAATGAGAGTTTTATTTCTTATTATCATAGTACTATAATATATTAGAAACAGCATGGCCTTTGATGTCTTGGATTTCGAAATCAATTCTGCTGCTAACTAGCTAAGTAAGCAGTAAGTTTGTGTAGGGCTCATAAGTTTCTAAGCTTGTGTTTCAGTTTTTGGCATCAGTACTCTCTACTTCGCATATGTGTATTCTAGAAGGATTAGAGAGACCTTTAAAAAGAGCCTAATATGAACACAATAGTTTTTTACTAAAAATTACGAACCACGTTAAGTCTATGCATTACTTTTATGAGCCTCCCAGTTGGACATAAGTGGTAAATGATTCAGATTGAGGTACCTACAAACTATAGGTAGGTTGTTTACCATAGTTTCTCCTATCTTCAAGGGTAAAAAATTAGCCTTCACTTCCCAACCTCTTTTGCAGTTAAGTGCAGCAAAGAGTGAGTATTAGCCAATAGTTGTTAGGTACAAATGACACACACTACCCTCCAGGCTTGACCATTAACGCTGCTGCTACAATATTTAATATTCCTCAGGTGTTGTACAGAGCCAAGGAATCTATTCAAAGGGGATAGTGAACCCTTAAGAAATAGTAGAGCTGTTGTTGAGAAGATTCCAAGGTCCCTGAATAAATATATGGGATAGAAACTCCACTCCCCATTCTGCTGCCTTATAATACACTTGTCTATAAATAAGAAACTTGCAAATGTTTAATCCAGTAACACTACAAGCTTGTGTGTTGTGACTACTAGCATTTCCTTATACATATTTATATTCCATTCCTGAAAGATCTTTTATATTAAACAGGTCCATTATCCCTAACATGTCCTCCCTTAATTATTTTATATATAAACATAGTCGAAACTGTCTGTAAACATGCTCATATTTTCATTATGAGACATACACCCCTCTGGTAATTTCTTAACCAGCAGGCATTATTAGAAAGAAAATAAATCTTATAGAACCAAAAGGGAAAAAACAGTCCTTCATTTTTGTAAAGAGTCCATAAAACTACTATATTTTGTAGGGTGTAGTATTTATGTTACCCAAGGTATATTACTAAATTTTATGCTGCTGGCATTTTTGAAACAATGTTGTCAGCTGGACTAATTAAAGCACAGACAAGGGAGGTGTGTGACCTGTAACGCTCCATTGTTCTTGCAGACCAAAAATATAATGAATTTTAGTGTCTTCCTCCCATTGGAGAGCAATGAAGAACAAAACTAATTTGTTGGACTAAAAATTAATTAGACACATAAGATTCTTTTGTACCTATTACTGTGAAAGTTTACAGCTGTTCCACTTATTTCTACCAACTATGGATTCTAAGCATAAAAAAGCCAAATCATTAGGGAAACTATAGGTATATTATAAATCAAATTTGAAGTCAATGTAAATTTGTCATAGGACATTCTGTTTCATCCCTATATAAATGAACATTTTTGTGTCTGTAAGCACAATGACACGTTTAGAATTACAGAAACTTTTATGCAAAAGTAATCTTATCATAGGAAACTGAGAAAAGAACACCACCAATTTTATGCCTGTATAAGGGTGTATATTTTTAAAATATTTAAATTAATATTCAAATATTAATGGAACTTTGTAAAACAATAATGAAACTGAAAGGCAATAGATAAAACAACATGGTCTGGCATAGAACAAATCTAATATTATTAACCATAAATTGCATCAAATGCCAATACATGATTTTAATTAAAGCAAAAGGGAAATGAGGTAGAGCTTGATTCGCTTCAAGTGCTGTACCTAGTACTGAACAGACAATAGGGAGAGAATAAATTGAAACAGAAAAGGAGATTAACTATCACTAAATCACTTCTCAACTAAGGAACAGCAGTGATACAGATAAGGTTATCAGACAAGATGTTAAGGTAGATATTCAGCGGTAATTAAAGAAACAATTAGAAAGCTTCTCAGTACAACAGTAGATATTAAAAAGAAATAAATCTTCTACAATAAATAACCTTCCCTGGGTTGAATTGTGTTTATTGTTTATATGTGTGGGAGTTCATTTTAATTGCTATGACTCTATTTTCTTTATAATACATCTTGAGTACAGCATATTTTCATAAGAGATGGGAATATGATTTATTAGATTTTTTTAATAGAAACTTGAAGAAATGTTTGTATAATACTTTAATATAATAATAAAGGTTACTCATTATCCATTTAAAGACTCAGTGCTTTAAAAATGAGGGGAGAGTTCAGTAAAGCTTTCTATTAAATTTACTATACTATTGTTCATTGTATAACTGTGATTATCGGGCCTGAACTTGGTTATATCCTATGTATGCAATTTTTTACTTTCCTACAAGTTTCATAAATCACCTAAATATTGTGAAGCAAATAATCACTGTGAAAAGACAGAAAAAGAACAATTCTCTATTGCATCTGAAAAAAAGTATTTATTATTTGTTTATCAACTATGATAGAACAAAATGAAAGAAAATATGGTTATTTAGCTATTTTACTTGTCTTCCGGACACAGTAATTATATTCAATCAATCAGTTTGATACAAATCTAGAGAAATAGTAAAAAACAAAGTTTCTTTACCTATCTGGGATGCTCATAAAAATTATACATTTGAAATATATTGCATATGTAATTTTAAGTAAAATATTAATGGCTTATATCTAAATATGATAAATGAAATAATATATATATTCAACTAACCAGTTGCACAGGTATGTGTAGGGGTGTGTGTGTGTGTGTGTGTGTGTGTGTGTATATATTTAGTTAGTTGAATACTTTTAGGTGTACCTGCATTTCTTTCTTATTCCAATTTATTTAAGAAAATCTCAGAAGGGCTGGATTGTAGGTTTCCCTCAGGTTAAGGAATTAATTCTGTCTGAATGACTAATTAAGAAAGACAAGGCAATTTACAGAAAAGTTAATACTTTAAGTTGTCAATGCTTTTAATATATTAAAAGAAAGAAAACTTGGAGAATCTAACAAATTTTAACATATGACTTAATGGTAAACTGTCCATAAATAAATGAATAAATACTTTGGGATAGAAATAATTATCCAGAAACTGGTATAAAATAATTGGGATGGTTTAACTGGTATAAATAATAGAAAATTGACAAATATTTTCAAAATATGTAAACTCTGAGCAGTACATTTTCTGGTAATTTTTTTAACCAAAGGCACTACCAAACATATACAAGCAGGGAAGATTTCTTTTTCTTTCTTAATTTCTTTCTTTCTTTCATTTATTCATTTACTTTTTAAATATGGAACACATGCTAATAACCTTCTCTGAATCATTCCAATTTTAGTATATGTGCTGCCAAAGCGAGCATGAAAATTTATTTCTTGAATGAAGGGACTTCTACCAGAAGAAATGAAATCAACATTTATGAGCCTTATTTTTCCCTTAGAGGTCTCCTCAACCCATGTAGTGCAAGGGAATTAGTGCATAAGCTAAAAGTCTCAATTTTGTTTTTATGAGGTGTCATGAGATAGAAAACAAAGCTGCCAAAGTGACTAATATTGAGGGCGGAACCTTGTGAAAAAGAGCCAGTGAAGAGTAACGTGTCCAAATCAGTACATTGTCTCCCCTTACATTGTAGGGTGAATCCAGAATTATAAATGTAAAATGAATATTAAAAAGATCTGTTGAAAAGCAAAAGCTAGATGGCTAAAAGGCTAGACAGTGGTCCGTTCATGTCTACCACAAAGATTGTGCTTAAGTTTTGAATTTCATCAAAACTTTGGGGACAACTTGATAAATATATTAAACTTTTCACTGAACTTCAAAGAGAGAGCCATGCCCCAGAAGTAAATATTATACTAAGATTTTGCCCTAAGAATAAGAGCAAAACATAAAACATAAAAAGTCCACAGTATCAAAATATAACAACCAAGATAATACAAGTTAAAGGTCATCACTTAGTAATGTAAATTGCCTGGTAGAACATAAACACTCTTTATCTTTATTTTTATTTTTTTTAGAGACAGAGTCTTACTTGATCACTGTTGGTAGAGTGCCATGGCATCACAGCTCACAGCAACCTGCAACTCCTGGGCTTAGGCAATTGTCTTGCCTCAGCCTCCAGAGTAGCTGGGACTACAGGCACCTGCCATAATGTCTGGCTATTTTTTTGTTATTGTTGCAGTTTGGCCAGGGCCACATTTGAACCTGCAACCCTCGGTATATGAGGCCAGCGCCCTACCCTCTGTGCCACAGGCATGGTCCCATAAACACTCTTTAGATGTTATCTGCAATGTGTAGAATATAGTAAAAGTTACCAGGCATATAAAAACAAGAAAAACCACAAAATACGACCTGTGGTCAACAGAGAAAATAATCATTAGAAATAGAACTTAAGATAACATAGGGAGGTAAAAGAAGGAGAAAAGAACTTTAAAGTAATATTACAATATGTTATTTGACAGAAAGTTAATGTAATCGCAGTGAATGATCATATAGAAAGTATTGGAGAGAAATAAAAAATATGTAAAAGAAACCACATGGAAAATATGAAACATAAAACTATGATACATGAAGTGAATAGTTCCCTGGATACGTTCACCTATGCCCTTGAAGAAATAACAGATATGGGACATACATTCCCATCACAAAAAGGTAGAAGACTAGGAAAAATATCTTAAATAAGTGTAGGATTGAAATCCTTCATAGAAAGGAAACAAATAGGGAGAGCCTTCCTATTTTCACAGATTTCTACCTTGAGACAACTTCAAATGTGATGCAGTGAAGTGTAACTCAGACATTACTGGACAGTATTTCTGAGGTAAAGAAATTGAAGCACTCAGGGAGCCTAAGTGGACTGAATTTATGGAGCAAAATATTATATAAAATGAGTAACATAAAATATTTTTCTTATTTTTAACTTATTTGAAAGATAATTGATTTTTTAAGCCAAAATAATCTTGTGCTATAATTTATATATTCATGTTTATTACAGAGATAGAAGTAAAACATATAACAACAGTGATAAAGGATGAAGGGAAAGAAACTAGAATTATACTGCTCTAAGATCCTGATATTATAGTCAAATCCTACAGCCAATGTTACAATAAAAACAACCGAGCTGCATTTAGTTAATAAAAAGGATACCTAGTAATTCGTTAATTGATATAAAATATAATAACAAAACTTTTTCAGTTTATCCAAAAGAAAGCAGGGAATTAGGAAAATAAGAACAAAATTGGGCAGAAAACAAATATCAAGATATAAATTTTAAGCCCAAGTACATCAAGGATCGCAATGATTACATGATGACAATACTGTAGTTAAAAGACAAAGATTGTCAGATTTGATAAAAACCTGAGATCAAAAAATATGCTACTTAGATAATAGAAGTGTACATTAAATACAGAGAAAGAGTGGTTAAAGTAAAAAAATGGAAAAATTACAAACCATGTAAATATTTATAAAATGGTGTGGCTACGCTAACAATGGACAAAGTAAATTTCAAGACAAAGAATCTTGCTAGGCAATAAAGAGAGGCATTTCATAATGAGAAAGGGTAAATTTATTAAGATGATATAATAATTTTAAAACATATTCACTTACAGCAGCAAATATATCAAATAAAAATGTATAGAGAGAAAGGAAAAATGCACAAATCCATAATAGTAATAGGGTTTTAAGGACTTAACTATAACCTGCAGTAATCAAGACTGTGTTTTGGCATATGGGTAGACATATAAACAAATGGAACCCTCTAGGGAAATTAGGAATTGGGTCCACGTGTATATGGTTAACTGGGGAAAGGAAAGTCTGTCCGGTAAATTGTCCCTTACCATTCGGTATGCATATGGAAATAAAAAGCCTCAACCCTCGAATTAGATGCATTTACCTTAAGATTAATTATAGATCTAAGCATAAAAGCTAAAATTATAAAGCTTCTCGAAGAAAAAATTTTTTTTTTTTTTTTGCAGTTTTTGGCCAGGGCTGGGATTGAACTCACGACCTCCGGCATATGGGGCAGGCCCCCTACTCCTCTGAGCCACAGGCACTGCTGAAGAAAATATTTTTAATCACTACAGTAGACCACAAATTTGTAGAAAGCACTAATTATGAAACATAATTTTTGTTTCACGAATTGTACTTCATTAAAATTTAAAACTTATTTTTATTAAACGACTATTTAAAAAAAAGTAGGAAATCCATGGACCAGAACAAAATGGTTTCAATACATACATGTGGCAAAGAATTTGTGTCCAGAATGTGTAAAAAGCTCCTATTGATAGTATCAAAAAACAACCCAATTTTAAAAAGGCAAGTATGTGGTCAGTTCACAAAAGAGATTACATGGATGGCCAATAAGCATGTGTAAAGTTGCTCAATATTATTAGTTATGAAAGAAACTTCAAGTTAAAAATAATAAAGAGCTACCCACTAGAATAACTAAATTATGAAGACTGGAAACATTAGATGTAGGGGACAATGTAGAAAAACTAGAAGTCATTATCTCTGGTGGAAGTCTAATATTAGGTAAGGTGAATATTAGGTAAGGTGTAGCAGTTTTTTACAATGTCAAACTATATAACCCTTTACCCAGAAATTTCACTCTTAGGTATTTCTTCAAAGAAATGAAAATGTGTTCTCAAAATGATTTGCACAAGAATGTTAGTTCTCTTAAAAGTGGATAGACAAAGTACCGCGTATTCATGCAATTGAAGACTACCTAGCGATAAAATACATGAACTTCGTCATACACACATGGGTGAATCTGGGAAACATTATCTTTTGTGAAAATACCAGACACAAAACATTATATTCTATATGATTCCATTTATATGCATTGAGCAAATATAATCTGTGATGAGAGGGAACAATTTTAAGCAATGATGATAGTAGATGTAATGACTTTCTTACTTGCGATAGTACATTTGGATTACAAAATTTATTTTGGTCTGTTTCTGATTAATTTTTGACATTTTTCTGGCAATGAGGAAGCATATAAATTTGAAACATGATGTGTGCACTCTCTTCAATAACACTCTCATTTTCTGCCATATTTCAATGATACCAAAATTGCTAATGAAGACTAATTTTCAAACCACTTTTCAGCATTTCAACTCTTAAAGATTGTAATTTTTAAAGGATTGTGGGACTCTTAAGAGCATTGAGCAATTGCACCAAGCATTTTTGTGAGAAACTGTGGTCAGTTGACCCACTTGCCTCTCTCACGTGCGCCCTCTATCAGCTTGAGGGCATATTCACTACTAAGATGGAGATTTAAAAGCATTATCTGCCTTGTTCTCAGTCAACTGCTTGTAAAACAGAGATCGCATTTTGATACTCACCAATTATTATTGGCTGTGGCTCACTTTTGACTCCAACCCCTGCACTGGTACTAGCTGCAACCTCGACCCGGTATTGAATACCTGGGTATAATCCACCAATTATTACAGATCGTATGGCTGCATCCACAGTTTTGTTGATATGGAATCGTGTTTCATTTCCCAGACACCAGATCTAAGAAAATGGAAAGCGAAGAACAAATGGATACGAGAAATGACTATCGCCAGTAACTAGGTTGTTAGAATTTATTAGATACTTTTTAATAGTGACCAATATAATTTCTAATCTTCTAGAAGTGTCTGTAAGTGACATTTTCTA
Source organism: Perodicticus potto (assembly GCA_963574655.1). Classification (NCBI taxonomy): domain Eukaryota; kingdom Metazoa; phylum Chordata; class Mammalia; order Primates; family Lorisidae; genus Perodicticus; species Perodicticus potto. The sequence goes on along the minus strand of CAUYRH010134798.1, from coordinate 32,413 downwards.
AAGCCGATCTTCTGCAGTTTATCTTTATATAAGTCTGTGTGTGTACAAGTACATACACGTGTGTTAAAGGAAGGAAAGTAAGGGAAGCTAAAACTATCCCGTGATCACTTATATCTTCCTCTCAGACCTGAATGCTCATAATGAGCAATTTAGAAGGCAAAATGATTTTAACACCTCTGGAATGTGGTCATTTTTTGCAAATAGCATTTCGGCATGGATTAAAACACATAATTTCCTCTGCTCCATTTATATATCAAAATTTATTATGCATATAATCTATTAAATATGGTGATTATGGATTACAATATCTAGGGTATATAGGTGCCCATGTAAGAAATTTATATTTTATTTAAGAAAATATTAACTTACATAGAGGTAGTTAACAAGATTAATTGACCTAAGTTATAGTTATTGACTAAAGTGAAATTAAAGCCAATATTTACATTGACAGTAATAAATCTTAATATTGACCAAAAATATACATGTACACATGCATGAGAACAAAGTGGTGGAAAATCTTTGGACGCTGATATTGAAGGTACGCTTTTAAGGTATATTCTCCTCTTGGGTATGAGAATCTGTTACTACAAAAAGTATTATATGAAGAATTCCACTGTGTACCCATGTTTGTATTCATACTACATAATATTTCAAAATCAGCATATATATAGACATATTTGTAGAGAAACATATGGTTTATTTCTGAATCAGGGAACCTCCTGAAATTTTTCCAGCAAAGTAATCCCTGTGATTTATGTTATTTATATTTATATTTGGCATCTGTGTTCCTAATGGAGGGATAGTTAGCCCTTCCCTAAATGTACATTTTGATATGAAAATAGTAAAGATCTCCAATGAGTAAGAAATTTTACAGTTTAAGAAAAAAAATCATGCTGTAGAAAATAATATATATGTATCTAACTATATAGGAGTTCAGGATATTTAGTTCTTAACGGTACAAAAAGTAAATTCCCAACCTCAGTAAAGCACACAAACACCACAGAGGATAATTCTTAACTGTTAAAACTACATTCTTTTTTTTTTTTTTTTCCTGCAGTTTTTGGCTGGGGCTGGATTTGAACCCGCCACCTCTGGCATATGGGACCAGCGCCCTACTCCATTGATCCTTTGAGCCACAGGCACTACCCTAAAACTCTGTCCTAACACTTGCAAAACTTTCGAATCTATGTAATTATGCAATTATAAAAGCATTTATTTTTGCCTTTATTAAGCATGTTTCTTTATAATGTGATGGGAATAATTTTAAAAGAAATGTTTGGTTAGTTAGTTCATTTGCTATCACAAGTTGACCTATCATTGAATACAATTCTACTTTTAAAATATCACTTTTATTAGAAATAAAATTCAATCTGCAAAGTTTTAGGTGAAATTATTCAACTTAATTTTACATACTGACTGAATTTCTGAGGTGGGACAGTGTGTCTAGCTCTCTATTGTATTAGATGTAGCTAATTTGTTATTTTAACCATTCCAAAAATATTTCTCAGTAGTATAAAATCATGGTTTTGCATTTTTCCAAGTTTAATGAGGAGTTTTACATTCACATGTGGTCTGTTCACATCACAGTTAAACAGAATCTTATTTTTTAAAATTAGACATGTTCTGTGTCTTAAACATCAAATGATGGTGATGAAATAATAGTTATATACTATTCCTAAATAGCAAAAATTCACAGTTGAAAAATGACATGAATTAATTTTTTATTAGTCAGGTTTTTTCAAAATTCATTGTTTTGGTGGCTGTTTTATTTCCCCCAGTACAATATTTTACAAAACCTCAATAAGTAGATACACGCTACATTTAGAGTAAGAGTTGATACTGCCCACTCGTAACCCCACAGTACCCCATCCTATCTCGCCTATCTCTTCCTGAGAACACAGTTTAAAAACAGCTGCCCCAAAACCTCTTAGAGAGGTTAAAGACAAAGTTAAAGACAGAGTTTCTGAGGGAAGCCTTCATCACCTCCCGTGTTCCCCATCTCTAAACTCCTGAGGTTCTAGAATCCCACAGGAAGCCTTCCCACTAGTGCGGTGTAATTGTCCCCCTGAGTTTGTGTGACCTATGACCTTGTACTTCGGTTCTATTAATCTGTGCATTTGTTTCATTACATGTCACACAAAAATATAAATAAACATTTGACACTTCAACTGAGTAAGAGAACCGTTAGAGCTGTGTCCCATTCACATGACAGATTTCTCCAAGAACCTTCACATGAGAGCCTTCCTTCTCGCCCAGACCCTACCTTGTATTCCTGGATAATTCCATTCTGGTGATCGGGAGGAGGAGGGTCCCAGGAAACACTGATACTTGTGCTATTGTGGCTTCCAACTGTCAACACAGTGACAGACTGAGGAGGAGCACTTGGTGCTGCAGAGGAAGTAATTAAAATTAAAGCACGCTCGAAGTCTCCGCAGGCATTATTACTACTTCCAGAGTGTGAATAAACAGACAAGGTGCTTGAGGCTCTGGCTTCTAGTAGTAGTTCCGAACCTACATCCAGCACTCAACACTCACAGTTGTTTGAAAAGTATCCTTTAAATATAGTGGATAGATAGCTGTAATAATATGCACTCAAAAATAAATTAAAGAGCTAACAGTATGATGAGTGTTTTCTACAGGCCTGCTGCTGAGCTAAGTGTCAGATTTAATTCTCACAATAACTTCAGGAAGTAGAAACGATTCTTATCTCTATTTTACAGATGAGGAAACAGAAGGCTACTGTAAGATACTTATGGAAGCCCAACGACAAGTCGGAATTTGAATCTGGGTATGTCTCATTTTAGAATATTGATTCTTTCAACTCAAATATGCTAAATTTCTAGAGAGAAAGAAAAAAAAATCTGCTTTTAACCAAAATTATTTTGAGAGGATATATTCCAAAATTTTATCGGGTGTTATTGCTGAGCCACAGCCTTATACGTATCCATTTTTGTATGGTTTTAGTTTGTTTACTAAATGAAAACAGAAACAGCTATACATTTTACCAATACTGGAAAAAATTCCTTTTTCTTTTCGTACTGGGAAAAATAATTGACTGCGATAAATTGACCCATAATTTAAGATTTAAAACTCATTTTATGTGGATGGGCAAGGGTCTCGGATAATAAAAATGAAAACAGTTCATGTAGGGTCAAATGTGAAATAGCCAGATTTTTATTTCCTCCAGTAATGCTCCTCTTTTATAGTTTCTCCTATAACTCATTACAGCCATACTGAGAAAAGATGAGGGAAAAGCAATGCCTGATTTTAGACTGTGGCATCTCCTACTCAGGGCATCTCAGCATTCAGAAATTCTAATTAACCAGAGAAAAACTTCTCTATTCTCTGTGAGTCCTTCAATTAAAACCAAAGGCAGGAAAAGTAAAATCAGAGTACTGTGTAACATCCTCCTTGATAATTAAAAACAATTAAAGAATTTTATGGTACTGAAGCCTTTTTGATATAAAATCATCAATAGGTCAATACAGTTTAGTTCTTTGAAAATATCCTAAGAGATATTTTAAAAGCCTGACAATAGATTGCTCATGCTTGGTAAATTTGTCATGACATATTTTGCTGAAGTCTGGTCATATTTGCATTCAGATATAGGACGATAGACACACGATAATATAATAATGTTCTTTATTATTACTCTAGGTGACAATATTGGCAAAATATGGCACGATGACATAAATCTGACCACTCATCTACAACCTGGCAATTATGAGGTAGACCTTATTGAAAAATAACACTTTTGAAACTGGGTTTCTCATGTGCTTTGCTACTGGCTTGGTGAGACACCCTGCCTGCTTCCTGACAGGCCAATGATCCAGCGCTGGGCCTCTTTCCACAGGTGTGAAAGAACCCACATCACTGCTCATCATTCCCAGACACAGCTCAGCTGAGTTCCATCTGTTACCTTCGCAAGGCCACAGAAATTGGAGGAGAAGGTATCCTGAATGGTGACAAACGTGTACTCCAGAGGAAAAGTCTAACGGAAGTGAAATTGATTTTCGGAGGTAGGCTTCAAATGTAGCATTCTGTATGAAAGTTGCCCACTTCATTTATTACTACTGTCAATTTGCAGCTTAGAGTAAAATTTAATGGTGGATACAAATATTATTAATTTTTAGTAATTTTCCCTTTATATATCATAAAAGTAGATTAGTGATGCCTTTAAAATTATGCACTTCTAACGGTGCCAGAGTATCACACTGCAGGACAATGGGAAAGTAGTATTCTCGCCCTGTTCCATATTACAAGGAACACATAACTTAAATCCTCTTTGCTCACACGTGAACATCTATATGTTAGCACGTGCAACCAATATACATTTTGTAAGGACTGCTTTTATATTGTATAAAACGTGTTTAGAGAAAGGCCTTTTATAGGAGCTGTGATGGCAAAATCACGTATAAAAGCAGAATAGGGGATTTTATTTGGCATCTAAAGTATCTACTTTCATGGCAAAATTTATTAAAGCCTCTATTTTAGTGAAGGAGATGCCAATAAGTGGACTGGTTGAAACCTACATTAATCTCATGTCTATCACAGATTGACTTTTAAATTATCTGTAGGGAAGAAATATTCCAAAGTGGAAGAGAAGAAGAGAGTGTCACTACAAAGAAAGTGGTTGGCAACATGCAAGCTGCTTCTCAATTAGAAATTATGAGTGAGGCTGGCAGTGGCCACAGGCAAAGAGGCTTATACAAGAAAATATCACACTTTACTATACCAGAAAAAAGTAATCATAATGAGCACACTATATTCTTGGGTTTCCAATGTTCTATCTTTTACTGAAGCAAAATGACCTAAGTCCACATTAAAACAAAATTAGACTATGTTATAATCAAATTTAGGTGAATGGCATAAGTTTTTTGGTACTTGAGAAATGTTTACTTGAGAAAAATGTGCAAATGTTTACTTTAGAAAAATTCAAATTGCATTAGTGTCATTTTTCTAGTCAGATTCTATGGAATTCTCAGAGTAAAAGGGGACAATGAGGCTTTCTGGATTCACTTTTAAATGAACTCTTTCTTCTTTTCTAAGGAAGATAATAAACTAGAAATAAACTAGAACTGTAACAAGAATTGGTGTTATCATAATATAAGTTTAATTTATGTTAGAAATCTGAATACTGACCTTCTTCAGTAGTACGAACCGTTTTAGATTCACTGTCCATTCCTTGGAACTCATTAAAATATGGTCGAACTTTAATTTCATAAGTCACCCCCTTTTTCAGATTGATTAAGACAGCACTTCGCTCAGTGGGAACCTTGGCATCTAAATTCTGCCAAGAAGATGTAGCCTGCAGGCCTGAAGTCTGCCGATACATCACTCTGTAGCCTTGAATGAACTGGGGCTGGCGATCAACCTGGAAAACATCGCAGGCACATAAACCCAAAGGGATGACGCAGACAATAGATCCCCCCTCTTTTCTCTTATCTTTATTTCTGTCCTCATCGTTATCACCTCAGTGATGCCATCACTTTCTAGCTCATCTCTCTGGTACTAATAGTTTCTTCCAATTTCAAGTTCACATTGTTACTGAAATTATTTCCAAAACAAAACAAAACAAAAATGAAATGACTCATTCCCCTCTTTAAAGGTACCTCATAGTTCCTAACATACGTGCATAATTCATTCATATTTCTCTGATTAGCCCAAAGGTTTGTCAAGATCAAAACCTGCCATTTTTCTACTTTTATTTCTCATCTGCTTGCCTGTTTCCTGCATTCAACAATTCCAATTCATGCAGCTTTGTATAAGACATGCCTTTTGTCAGGGATTCCCATTTTTGTATCTCCTCACTGATATCTTCACTCACTCAAAACATGTTTTTGGTTACTATTCACAGGTCTTAAAAATTGCTAAACTCTGGGGATAAAACAGCTAATGAAGGTAAGTCAATCCCTGCCTTCATGGTCGTCCAGGAGAAGGTGGATATTGTCTAATGATCACCCAACAATGAACAATTTATAATCAGAATAAATAAGCACAAAAAGAAATGTTATGAATGAGATGTATTGGGGGCTAGGAAAGCCTATTGAGAGAAGAAACATGACTGAGAAAGGGGAGACCAAGCTTCCTTGAAGAAATCACAGGGCTAAGACCTGTAGGAAGGGTGAGATTTATGCAGGGGAAGAGGTGTGGGGCAGCATGTATAAAATCTCTGTTTGGGGAAGCATAGGAGAGAGATTAAAGTTGTGTAGGTAGACAGAGCATCTGTTTCCATTGCATATTAAAGCTTCCACCCCTACCAAATATTAAATAAGAAACTTAGTAACTTACCAACTTTTGACTCCTTCTATCATCTCAGTATTCATACCATTTCACAACTTTCTTAATTCCTTCAATCTGAGACTGTTGTTAATAGCTGTTTTTAAAAACAATCTGACACTTTTGAATCTGAAAACTCATATCACGTAGAACTTTTTCACAATGTTTCATTCACTCTTATGATAATTATATAAAAGTCAAATACATATAAGTGGAATTTTTAAAAAATAAAACATAGCTAGATGAAGGGGCTCACATGCCTATAATCCTAACACTCCAGGAGGCTAAGGCAAGGTGATTGCCTGAGCTCAAGAGTTGGAGACGAAACTGAGCAAATACCCAGGCATTGTGGCAGGCACCCATAGTCCCAGCTCTGCGGGAGGCTGAGAAAAGAAGAGAATCGCCTGAGCCCAGGAGTTTGACGTTGCTGTGATCTATGATGCCATTGTGCTCTACTGAGGGAAACAAAATGGCACTCTGTCTAAAAACAAAACAAAATGCTCTTATCTTTAAACATTTATTATACAGTCTTCACCACGGATGTGTACTAGTTTCATTTGCAGGAAGAAAAGGGCTTGTGGCTTTTACATTTTTTTAACTAAACATTTTTAATGCCTTGCCATGTTTCTAGAAGTGTTGATATAAACATAAAGTATAACAACATCTTCTCCAAATAATATTCCATATCACAGCTTAATAGCCATCTTCTAGGAGTTTTAAATTTCACCATTTCACTATCAAATAAAGATTAATGGTAAAAACAGATAATGACCTCATTTTAGGAAGGATGTAGAGAAGGTGATAAAAGAGTGTTTGGAGATGGTCATTTATTTCACCTTTAAAAAAAAATGTCTTTATCCAATTGTCAGTATAGTATAAGCAAATGGTATTCTTTCAGGTAATAACTTCTAAAATTTCTTCTTCAGTTACAACATTGTTTCATTTATTGATTGTTAAGTGAAGGCACCAAACCCACAGATATTAACTAAAAATATTGTCTCAGAAAAGTTAAAAATGGAAAACTTCAGAGTACAGTGAACCAGTAAGATATTTATCTATGTTTAGAATTCCCGAACTTGAGAACTCCATGAAGTTGGTAGGCAGGAGTAAGAGTGTGTGTTTCTCGGTACAGCTGACTCTGATTTCTCAGAAAAATCTCAATGAGCAAGAATTCCTTCACCACCTGACAGCTTTCTAAACTTCATAGCTTATTGGAGTTAGTGCTACACTCGTGTGTGGGTACAAGAGAAAGTGAGCTAGGTCTGACAAAAAGCTCCTAATCTTTGAGTTTTCATACATGCTACCGATTTGTATTTGTACCAACTGACACGTTTTCCAATACCCAGAAATGTTAAATTTCTGAGAGTTCAAGAGAGATGACTTCTATCAAAACAGCCAGGGTTCAAAAATTCCTTGCAGCATATGTTAAAAAAACATTAAGCTTGCATTTTATAAACTCTCTGCATTTGCTTTAAGTGAATTTATATACTGAAAGAAAGACATAACTCACAATAATAGCTTATTAATACTGAAAGAAGCAAGCTGTGTTTTTAAGAAGGACATCAAGCAGCTGTTTCCAGATGATGGGAGTCTGTAAATCAGGGCAAATTGGTTGATGTTTGGTTTTCATTAATTAAGTGTTTTAGGGACTTTATGAAGCTAATGTTTACCATACACCGTTGCCTTGAATACTTCAATGTCCACTGTCTTCAGCCAGTAGATAGTAGGGTCTACTTAATAACTAAACAGTTTAACTTGATTTTGTGCTATTGAAATGCATTTTTTTTTCAGAAGGAAATTTGTTGTTACAGGTGGAAGCAAAAATGAAAATCTTCGACATTACCTTAAAAAAATAGGTGGGATTTTTAATGGATATGTGTTCTACAACCACTAACTTTTCAAGCTCATTTTGACAGGTGGTACTTTTCCAGTTAAACCATATGCTTATGACTAGTTTTATTAACATTCTGATTATATTAAGGAAGGTTTTCTTTTAGAGTTGATTGTAGTCAGAGTCTGGACACTAATACCCTAATACATGGCTTTATATAATTTCAAAAATAAGTGTATTCTGAAGCATAAAAAAAAGAGTTGTCTAAAGGAAAAAGGGAAATGATGATAATAATTTCATGCTTCCAGTAAGGTCTCAATGTAAATTAGAGCTTAGCCTCGTAAAACTTCTGAGCCTCAGTTTACTTAATTTGCTCACGTATTTGCAAGCTTTAGAGATGCACAGTAGTGAAGCATCTTTGTTACAGAAAGGAGAAGCTAAATTAAAAGGCCCATGTAAGGCTCTCAAATTAGCATTGTCACTAATCTATTTAAACAAGATGCTTAATGTCTATCTTTTCCATTTACAAAACCCAAACAAATGAAATTCCATCTAAAATGAAAATTCAAAGTGAATTTTGTTTGGTGGGCTGAGCTACTAAGTGACTGATCTGCTTTTAGCAAACTTCTGAAATTCTCTTCAAAGTATTCTTTTCAACCTCAGTGTAGTGATGCTTATGAGGCAAAGAGTACGTAATTCTGTGAACAATAACAAAACAAATAAAAAGAAAACCAAAAATCATTTTTCAGTAAGTGACTTAAGGGTATTTTATGTTATGGGACAGCAGTTTTATTTTTATCATTTTTGCCTAAAAATGGTTTTATCATTTTTTAACATTTAGGCCTCGTTATAAGAACAGTCATATAGAAAGTAGATGTCGCTAACTATTGTAGCTTCAATTTTCACATAGGAAGGGGACAATGGATATATGCACAAGTGTCAAGCATTTGGTAATTAATCTTACTGACCATTGGTAAACTACCTAAGTTTTATACACATAGGCTGGGGAATATATTTCTTCCCTCAAGCTTTAAGCATCTATAACTCATGTTCTCACAATGTAATAATTGGAACAAGATACTACTGACAGTAAAGTTTGCAAACTTGCTACCATTAACTAACATTGGCAGCACTGTACAAACAAATTGTAAAAGGTTCACAACCTTGGTATATCAAAATCTCACAGGCATGTTAGTGTTGATGTGTGGCAGTGTCTTGCTGAGTTGTATTCATTATGGTATTGTTGGGTTTTTCTGTGCTGTCACAAGAATATCAAGGTTTAATTATGCCAATGAACAAACATTAACATTTTTTGTTAAACTTGGCAAGAGTAGAAGTGAATTCAGGAATAGTTCAAATTTATGAAGATAATGCCATGAAGGAAATGACAGTGCACAAATGGATTAATCATTTTTCTTTTCTCTCTTCCTTTATTTTTCTTTTTTCTTTTTTGGAGGTAGAGACTCACTCTGCTACCTGGGCTAGAGTGCCATAGTGTCAGCCCAGCTCACTAAAAGCTCAAACTCCTAGGTTGAAGCTCTCCTTCTGCCTTAGCCTCATACGTAGCTGTAATTACAGGTGCTCACCACAATGTCCAGCTATTTTTTCTACTTTTAGTAGAGATGGGATCTCCCTGTCACTCAAGTTGGTCTTGAACTTGTGAGCTCAAGGGATACTCCAGCCTTGGTCTCACAGAGTGCTTAGATTATAAGCATGTGCCATCATATCCAGCAGGATTAATTGTTTTTCCGAGGAGAGAGAAAATATCACTGATGAAGAAGGTTGAGGTGGCCAGTAGAGAGAAGACTGATGAAAATATTGCAAAAATTGATTGAACTGTGTGTCAAAATTGTCAGCTGACCATGAGAAGAATAGAAGACCAAATACACATTCAAAGACAAACAATCAGAAAACCTTAACAGATGCCCTTGGCATGAGAGAGGTGTGTGCAGAAATAGTCTCAAAAGAGCTCACTGATGAACAAAAGCAAAGGAGAATTGAAGTTCTCCCTTTTAGAGAGGCAAGGCAATGTTTAGAGTCATTTTGTCACTGATGATGAAACATAGATGTCCCACTAAGATCCTAAAACAAAGTGTAAAAGTGCACAATGGGAATCAGCCAATTTTGTATGACCAAAATGTTTGACCACTCCAAATCAAGAGTCAAAATGATATTGTTAACCTTTACTTATATCAGAAGAATTGTTCATTATGAATTTGTACCAACAGGGCAAATAGTTAACCAAGTTTACTATTTGGAAGTGCTGAAAAGCCTATGAGAAAAAAAAAGCAAAAACAATCTAAACTTGTCGCTAACAACTCATGGCTCTTGCGCCAAAACAATGCACCAGGTCATGGGGCACTATCTGGAAGGGAATTTTAGCCTGTAAACAGTAACTGTGTTGAAACACCCTCCCTATTCACCTGATCTGATTCCCAATAATAGGTTTTTCTTTACCCTAAGATAAAGGAAATATTAAAGGGAACATCAGGGATTAAAGGACATCAAGGGTAATACAATGATGACTCTGAGGGCCATTATTAAAATAGTTCCAAAATTTCTTTGAAGAGTGGATTAGGCACTGTCATCAGTGCAGAGCTTCTCAAGGAAAATATTTCAAATGTGACTATAGTGATATTCAGAATGAGGTATGTAGCAATTTTTGTAGAATGAGTTCGTAAACTTAATTGTCAAACGTCATATATATTTAGCAAATTAGAAATATTACATGACAATAAAATAGTTACACTTTCTTTGGCAACTCCCAGTCTGACTTTAATTCACTAAATATGCTTCTCTCAAATATGTACTTACGCTACATGTAACTATGAACTCATGCAGAACAATATCCTGTTATATTAATTGAATCCCTTCTTTTTTCAAAAAAATTAAAAATATATGAAAACAACTGATTTAATTATTCAAGAGATAGTTATTGAAAGCATACTTTCATAGTAGACTGTTGTCTAGGAAAACAGAAATGAAAATAAAACATGGACTCCAGACTCACAGAAGTTACAACCCAGGAGAGAGCAAGATTTGTAAACTAGTAAAGACAAGCTTCTTAGGATATAGAGATGAATGTGACAAGGTCCCTATCTTGGAAGAAATCTCAGTCTACTGTCATGCAATTTTGATCTAATTTGATTTACTCTTTTAAATTCAGTGATTTTTAAAGTGATTAACTTCATAAACATAATGACTTTGATTCTTACCCCAATAATTCCCACAGTTAGAAGCAGCTTAAAAGAAGCCTACTCCAAACTATCAACAGAGCAGAAAAGACATTTTCAGTTTGAATCAGTAAAAATCTTCCACGAAAAATTCAACTATTTTCTTGGCTTTGTTAGTTTTGTATCAAGTCAAAGCTACTGGATGATGGAAGAGGAATGGCAGATAATACCCCTCACTGTGCCTTTGGAAATATGATGAGGTAATTATGTTCCCTTCATGGAAATGGAAGAATAGAAACCATTATATGCAGAAAATAGACTAAGTCTGTGAAGATCTATCAAAAATAGAATTGGAAATACTGGAATCCTAAATAATCCCAATTATTTTTAAAGCATTATAAACTTATTTTTATTAAAGTATTACCCACTTTTGTACTCATAAGCCAAAATTTTGCCTGATAATGGGGTTTGGTTTATGAAGCAATAAGATGTTCCACCTGCAATTGAAATCTTGCAATTAAACACTATTCCTTATGACTGAATATTTATCTATAGCTTCCTCCCCGCCCCTTTTGTTAAACAATAACAAGAAAGCAGACTTAAGGTTAGAAAATCCTAATCTTGTGCTTATTAATGAATAGACATGGGATTTGGGGAACATTTTCAACTTGTGTGCTTTTTGTTTCCTTTGATAAACATAAAGAATTAGACTAAACAACCCTAAATGTTAAGTAGTGTCTGTTCTTCTAAACAAAGATGCCTTCATATTTTCCCACATATGTATAGACAAGTGAGGATATATTTTTTGGTGCTTAAGTATAGAGTTAATAATTTCCCTGTGGTTCAAAATTATGTCTATAGTATTATTCTTTTTTTTTTTTGTTTATAAATATTTAATAGATGACAGTATCGATATCCCAACTGTATTTTCCACTTATTTGGTAAATCCATTGGGCAGATTATGTATTTTTTTTTTCCAAATCTCCATTGCTTCATCTTTTTTTAAATGTCAAATTAATATGCGGGAACAAATTTTCAGGTTACATTGTTCTCACTCCCAAGGTAAAGTTCAAAATGCAGGAGAGCTCTCCACCCTGGGGTGGCATGCTTTTTTGACCTCTTTTATTGAGGGAGTTGGCTGGAATTTGTGAAATAATTATTTCCCCGAGGCAGTGCTTTTCAACTGCTGGGCTGCGGCACACTGATGTGCCGTGAAAGGATCTTAGGTGTGACGCAGACATTTTTGAAGATTATTAATAAAATCATTTTCAAAGCAAGTTCAAAGCACAGTCAGTATATTCTTTTTATTTGACTCTTTTTTTAATCAGAATTATATAAGTGTGTCATAGTGGTTTAATTATATGTTTAAGTATGCTGTGAGATAGAAAAGGTTGAAAAACAATATGGACTCCAAGGGCAGAAAATTCAATTTTTTGATTTGTCAATATCCTTTCACTTATATAACAGCAAAATAGAAATAATAATGGAGAAACCATTATAAATACATTCTAAATAATATTATAGCTAAAATATTTTTTCTGCTATCCCTAATCATATGCTTATTACTTATACATGTTCTGCCATCTACACAGAAACTTTTAAGTAAATGCACTCTTTTATAATACCAATATATTTTCTTAAGAAATTTTAGAAGCTATATCAGAGAGAGTTTGGGGATAAATGAGAAGTTAGCACCATCTGAAGTTAGCACAGAGAAGAGCATTATTTTTTTTTAATTTTTATTAAATCAAAATTGTGTACATTAGTGCAATCATGGGGTACCATGTGCTGACTTCATATACAATCTGAAATATTTTCATCGAACTGTTAAACATAGCTTTCATGGCATTTTCTTAATCACTTTATGAAGACATTGGTATTCTACATTTAGTAAGTTTGAGGATGGGTGGAGGGAGGGCAATTTTTGGGATCACACCTATGGTGCATCTTAGAAGAGATGCTTCTCAAAACACACACACATTCAAGTATTAGTATTTTGTTACATGGTTAATGTCACTATTTTTATGCTATTTGTTGTTTTCCCTGCAGTGGTTACCATCTGATCAAAACAATTTGCAATTTGGAATAACTGTGGCATTCTGACACATTCAATAATGCACAGCTTTGGATATTCCTAACAAATATTGAAATATCAACTTATTTTTTCATATCCCCTATTTTTTGACTTACATATGTCAAATAATGAAAATTACATGCATGTCTTGGTAGTTCTGTATAAGGGTCAGCTTAAAAAAGGCCAGGTGCGGTGGCTCATGCCTGTAATCCTAGCACTTTGGGAGGCCAAGTCAGGTGGATTGCTTGAGCTCATGAATCCAAGACCAGCCTGAGCCATAGCACAACTGCATCTCTAAAAGAAAAAGCCAGGTTTTGTGGTGGGCACTAGTAGTCACCCCTACTTAGGAGGCTGAGGCAAGAGAATCACTGAAGCCAAAGAGTTTGAGGTTGCTGTGACCTATGAGACTGTAGCACTCTACCAAGGGTGACAAACTTAGGCTCTGTCTCAAAAAAAAAAAGTAAAGACTTTTGATTGAATATCAGAAGACAACTTCATCAAAAACTAATGTCTTATGCTTTAATAGTATAATCAAGAAAGTAAAAAATATCCATGTAATAAAATATTTGTAAATCGTAAATCTGATAAGGGACTTACATCAAAACAGATAGAAAAAACTTACAAATCTATAATAAAAGGTAAGCAATCCAATTTTTAAGTAGATAAAGAATTTGAATAAAGTTTTCTCTGTGGAAGATACACAAATGCCCAATAAGCACACAAAAAAGATGAACATCATTGGTCACTAAAGAAATGCAAATCAAAACCATAATGATATACCCTACACACCCATAATGCCTTGACAAGAATGTGGGAAAAGTTGACAAGGATTTGGGAGAAACTGGAACCATTGCTAGTGAGAATATAAAATGGTATAATCACTTTGGAAAACATTTTGCCAGTTCATCAACTTGTTAAGTGGAACGTTACCAATATTACTCAATTTCTAGGTATACACCAAGAGAAATGAAAACATACATCCACACGAATGTGTTATTCATAATAGCCAAAAGTGGAAACAGCTCCTGAATCCTTGAACTGAAAAGTGTTTGGCAGTAAAAACAAACAAACAAACACCAAACAAAAAACGAAGTGCTGATAGACGCTGCAACACAGAAGAACCTCAAAACATTATGCCAAGCGAAAGAAGCCAGACCTCAAAGACCATAGACTGCATGATTCTGTGCTTATGGAAAGCCCAGAACAGGGACGTCTGTACAGACAGAGTAGATTCTTGGTTACACAGGAGTAAGGTAGGGGAAAGGAAAGAACTACTGGTAATAGGCACAGGGTTTATTTTGGGATGGTGAATGTTTTAAAATTAGATGTTGGTGATGATTTCAAAGCTAAAAACCCTAGGTGGGGGCTTTCACTCTGGTACGTTAATTACATCTCAGTCGAACTGTTAGAAAATTCAGAAGACAACATGTCATGTTTATATCACAATTTTTCCATATTTACACTATTTACTTTTTTTGTAATTTATTGCATGTTTTCCTATACTGTCATTGATTATACCTTCATTTTAGAAGGTGAAGTTTCTGAAATTTTTTGTTATTATTCCTTTGCCTTTTCCTCTTCTGTTTTATTTTCCTTAGAGGAATAGAAGAGATATTCATAGACAGAGCCTTAGAGAACTCACCGTCCATGTGACCTGAACAGTGGTGGGAGTCAATACAACTGGGGTATGAAGACGAACGAGGACATCTCCTAGTTCTTTCTGCACTTGTCTGTGGTCCACTCCTTGTGCTGGTGGGCTGATATCTGCAAGTTAGAGAAGAAAACTCCTTTGTTACAAAAAGCGTGGAAGCCTATGTCCATAGGGTAGCCATAATGGTAGGGCATAATGGGGGAGATGGCATATATCTTCCTTAAAAATATATGAATGAATGAAAGTTTATACTTCTTCATTAAAATAGACATTGCTATTTTCTTATTAAAGTGCAAAGTATGTGCTCTGAGATTTCTCTAGCATGACCAGCAATACATAGATGTTGGTATAGTCAAGGGTTTCTCAAAGTAGCGAATTGGGACACATCTGCCAATGTCTGTGTGGCAGTTTGTTGAATCCTCTTTCCCCAGGAGCAGGTTGCACTTCCTGACTTCCTTCCATCTGGGAGCACAGAAGGAGAGGAGTGGTGGGTTAGGAGGTGAATTATGTCATTAAAGAGAAACAGAGTGAGGGGAGAGAAAGGAAGGAACTCCTCAAACTCCTCAAATGCACAAAAATACTTTTGACAGAAAAGTTTAGAATGCTTGTAACATGCCCTGAAGTAATAAATTTTGAGCCGTCCTCCAATATCTGACAAGAGGTCATGCAGCTGCTCGTTAGGAGTGGTGAGGGAGCGAGGGAGGGCAGAACACGGATGTCGGAAATGTCATCCTCCAGCCATGCGCTGTTACACCTCTCTAAGCACAAGTCACCGACGACTACTCTATGGCTCACATCCTCTGTGTCCATGAAGAAAAAATCAGTTATAGACCGCTAAGGCCAGCTAGTTGATACAAGCGCTGAATTTCCACACACACTCAGAAATCAGCTTCTTGAACTAGTGCACCTCAATGTTAAGTTGAATTGCTTTTCTCCGACTACTTTATTTAAGGAAGGAAGTCCAATTTAAAATGATTTATTTTCCTAATATTGTTTTCTACTATTTTCTCAGGCCACAATGCAGCACTCGGCAAAGTTATGTTTAAGTGTATTATCTCAACGATTACTTAAACAGGGTACACTAACTTGAAAAAGAGCATAAATAATTGGGACTCCTATTTTGGTGATTATTTTTTTCAGGTTCCATCTTTTTCATTCTTTACATAAATGGCAAGGGGAAGTTTTACTTGATTTGAAATAAAAAGTCCCTTTATGCTCTTTGATAAAAAGTGTTATGCGGAACGCAAAGCGGCTGAATGTGGGATATCAAAAACTAATCCTTACATCCAGACACAAGACATGAGTTTTTCTATTAAATATCTGTTAAAAGAACATGAGTATTTGGGTCTACATAGTCTTTCAACAGGAACAAACCAAGTCACAAACAAATTTCAATAATCTTTTTTGACCTTTTCACTGAGTGTTATTTTATGAGTCAAAATTGAGTGACTGCCTCACTTACTGAAAAATCAAGGAAATCTCTCAGATTTGATCAGGCTAAAATTTTTCCCACTCTTTTTCTCTACCTTCCACTGAAACTACACACAAAATCCGTTTCTATCCACAAAGGTAGAAACCGTCTAAGTACTCTAATTTCTTTAATTAAAATTGTATTTCTCTTGTATTTCAAATTCAATAATTTAATTTACTCATTACATTCAGATACACTATGAGCAACTGTATCTAGGCAAGGTGAAATATAACTAGTTTCAGATCTTCAAATTCCTTGTTGTGCTTTTTATTTCTCCTGAGACAGCTTCTTTACCTACAGGCCCTTTATCATTGTGGAAAATTAATCACATTACTGCTCAGAGAACAATAGCGAAGTGGCAGTCCCTCCTCCTTGGACTGTCATCATGTCAGCAATGTTACAAAGTCACGTGGTGACTTTATTTCACTTGATTCCTTGAAGGCACCCCTCTCCGTTATAATAGCATGCTAGTTACTATCATTGAACTACATTGTAATTATAATAATATTTTATGGCTGTATGGTGCTTTTCACTGAATAAAAATACTACTTTAAATTATATCTTGTTCAAAGCCTTTTACAAATAAGAAATAATTAACCCTTTCTGAATAACCCTATGGGAAGTAGGTTATAACAAATAATAAAACTACCATTTCTATTTTATTAATTCCCTTCACCTGCTAGTAGGGGGGAGACTACAATGTACCATCGTAGTTACTAAGAGGAAGGTTACTAAGAATGAAATGAAGACATCTCCCATTTTGAAATCATATTTTAATATTCTGGGGTTTTATTAGTTAAATAATTGCATGCCTCAGGAAGAAACTTGATTTCCTGCTTTCTGAAATAAATGACTCTCTATAATTTGATTTAATAAAATATATTTTACTAGTGGTTATAAATCTCACACATTGGCATTACTAAGAGGTTTTGTTAAAACAGACTCTGGGCTCCAACTCCAGAGATTTTGAGTTGGAACCTGAAAATCTGTTTCCAAAAGTTCCAGATGATGCAGGTGCCGCTTACCTGAGAGCCACACTTTGAGAACCACCGGATATAAAAAGAGAATTCATAAATAATAGGAAATAACGTTGATATCCTTAACTGGGAATCTGTTCATTAAATACCACTTTTCTACTATTGTATAATTAATTTCAAAGAAGGAGAAACATCTTTCTTCTTTGTAATACAGTGAAGCCTTAATTTAACAGATTCACTCTTACTATGCAGATGTTCCCAATTATTTTGTTCACTTGTAAGGAAATAGATTCTGAAAGCTCCAGCGGTAGGACACAGCTCACCAGGGTGAGTAGTCAGCTTTCTTCTTCATTGGGGAAAGTCTAGTGAATCATTATAAAAAGCATCACAGACACATTTACTTTTCCTCAGGCAATCCCCTTCTTCTTCAATATCTGGTTGACATTTCCTTCTAGAACCAGTAATGTTAATAGCTGTTGAAATTACCTTGTGTGCGCACAGGATCTGACATAGGGCTTGGGTCACTGAGACCTTGGGGGTTGATGGCTCTGACCATGAATAAGTAGATGGTATTGGGCCTCAGTCCTCTCACAGTGTAGAGGGTGGTCTTTACGTGGTTTGCCACTGTCTGCCAGCTATTGCTTACTGATTGGCTGAAACACGAACAGAAAGTTCATTTAAAGAACAGGCCTAAGAGTACTGGAAATGGAATTGGGTTTCAATGACAAAAGTTAATGGCTGAAAATTAAACACACACACACACAACACTTGAAGTGTTCAGCCCAAAAAAAGAAACGTTTGGATGATTTCAGTTTATTCAACAACAAAGCTGAGCCCACCTAACAAAAGTGCCATGCACAACAAAATTAAACTCAGCCCAGGAGATGTGACAGCCCTTTGCTAATGGACAGCAGCCCACTAAATGAATACCTGTAAAAGGAACAGAGGCCAAGATCACAACATCAAGTTTATACAATAAGTATGGTCCTCGTAAATGCATATATATATACCTTGAAAAGAATTAACCTGCAGAAAGAATAAATGGACTACAGAGTAAATTATGCCAATACATTTTCCTGTTAAAGGTGTTTTTTCTTTTGCATCAATTCCACATGCATTATTACAATAGAGCCTTCTAAAACTATATATCTGTAAAAGAAGAAAGGAAGCATGTAATGAATATTTTCCCTTGGTTACATACTTAATAAAATTGTACATTATACAGTATTGTGATTTCTCATCTCAAAATGGTGAAATATCTCTGAATCTGCGTGTGAGGATATCTTTACAGCTAGCCACAAATGGATGCTATTTTAGAATACTGTGTGTAAGGTCAGATGCTACTTTTGCTCCGAAGGAGCACAAAATATGGTTTTCACAGTGATCAGCTTATTTTTCAGATAAGCCTAAGTGCCAAAGCATAAAAATTATAGAAAAATAGTATTTTGAAGTTTGAAAACTAAGTAGCTGTCATTACTTTAAACATAGATTAGAGATACCTAAAAAGAAGAGTGATTGTCCTAATGTTTACAAAGATCAGTGGCTAGCCCTTAAATTTTATAACAACAAATACAAGTACATTGATATGGAATATTAAAATACATTTTCCCATTTGTACCAATATTTTATCACATTCCCATAAGACAATTTTATGATTACATTTATAGTCTATATCTTTACATTGTTGACAATTATTTCAAATAACATGAGAAAACATCTTTTTTTTTTGCAACTAGAAACATATCAAATAATTTTATTAACTGTGGTTCTTAATTTTCTCTCAGGAATTATTAACAGATGTATTTTAAACTATGGAACTATTTTAAGTTTTTCTCTAATTGTTAGGAATAAAGATTACAGAGCCCCATGTCTATATAACTTAAAAAGTGCCTATGCCTAATTAAATCAGTTTCTGCTTAGTTCTTATGCCGAAATTCTCGTCTTAAATCCCTAAAATGATCAGGGTAAAAAAAAAGTTATGTCATGAACTAGATCTCTACAGAACTAGGCATGGATAAAGCATATTTAATCTTATCATTACCTTATAAACAAAAATTGTAGTCTGTTCTTGAATCTAGTAAGATAGGAAAGATCAGTACTTAAAAGGCATTGGTTGAAAATGCCCTTTAAAGAAAATAGCAGAATAGCTCAAGGGATAATTTACAATATAAAAACTAAAAAAAAAAAAAAAATGGAGCAAAAAGGAATTGTCCCATACCTGAAAGCTTCAATGATATATGAACTTGCTGGGAGGGTTCCAGGGGTACCTGGTTGCCAAGACAAGGTGACACTGTTCTTAGTAACATCAGTGACCTGTGGTTTGGATGGTGGCCCTGGCAGGTCATTTAAATCATAATTTTTACTGATTGTGGCTCCAGACTCTATAGAGGAGAGACAGAAAAACTTCATTCCTGGTTTCATATGTTGACAATAATGCTTAAAAAAAGGAAACAGTATATTAAAGGAGTTAACCTAGACGGTAAGTCATCTCCATGACTCAGACGTATGTCAGTATGACGTATGCTTCTCTTACATGTTCATAAGTAAAACCTTTATTTTTACACATAATCACTAGAATTCCTTGAGCTTTAAAGGAAACAAAATAACAAGATTATCAAGGACAAATGTACTGAATTTCACAAATGCGATCCTTTTTGCAAACTCATGCTTGGATTAAAAAGTAGCATTGACTGTAAAGACTTAAATTGACATTCATTGAATTGCAAACCTTAACCTCTCCTTAGCTTATTTGATAATGAGCTATCACTAACATGGGCTCAAGATTTCTGCTATTAAGATAATTCACAAAGAACTCACCTGTCACATCCAGCACCGCACTCCAGGACGTCTCCCCACTTGAACTTGTTGCCACACAAGTATAGGTGCCCGTATCAGAAATCTAGCATATATAGAAGGGAGTGAATTATTGTTTTAATCTATT
Organism: Perodicticus potto; assembly: GCA_963574655.1. NCBI lineage: Eukaryota > Metazoa > Chordata > Mammalia > Primates > Lorisidae > Perodicticus > Perodicticus potto. The sequence goes on along the minus strand of CAUYRH010134798.1, from coordinate 12,016 downwards.
TGTAGAATAATTACTTAATGTCAATGAGAAAATATTTAATTTATTAAAATGAGGTCTATTGTTGGGGGTCCAAATTATGCATTACACTCAATCACATGTATACATAAAATATTAAAATAAACTCATACGTTATTTATGACATTAAATCAAATTAGTGTTTTTTTAATTCAACAACTAAATATTATTTGTTTGATAAACTCTACTTGGCCCCTGGTAATACTCATTCCTTAACTCCATTTTATGGTAAGCTTTATTATATCAGAGTTAGATATAGACAACTCAGGACAAAATGTATTCAAATTCCTATAAACTTTCAGAAAATGGCTAACACAAAACTGCCCTTTCTGTCTCAAACAAAATATGTTTTAATGAATAAAATATACCCAAGTTTAAAATAAAAAGGAAATAATAGGGGGCCATACTTTCTTTCTTTTTAAAAACTTCAGGGTTGGTTAAGTGGGTAGGGTGCCAGCCCTATATATAGAGGGTGGTGATTCAAATCTAGCCCCAGCCAAACTGCAACAAAAAATAGCCAGGTGTTGTGGCAGGTGCCTGTGGTGCCAGCTACTACGGAGGCTGAGGCAAGAGAATCGTCTAAGCCCAAGAGCTGGAGGTTGCTGTAAGCTGTGTGATGCCACGGCACTCAAAAAGAAAAAAGAAAAAGAAAAACTTGGGAAAAAATCAAACAAATATTTTTAAAAGAGAACTGAATTTTTCCCTTTAAAAAGGTTAGTATCACTGACACATAAACGTTAGCGGTGAAGCAGTGAATAAAATAAAACATCCTTAAAAAACCTTCATATGAAAGCTATAAATTAGCTCTATATTAGGGCTGAGTACATTGGATACTTTTTCTTCCATTCTTGCAAACTATCGCTATGGAGTCACTGCAATATTAAGCCAAAGAGACCATTAAAATAATACAGCCTATTTTTATTGAACATTTGAAATGTTTACTTATTAATTGAAGAGTGGCAAAAGACTTTCAGAAAGAGTTGATAATATAATTAAGAGTTTCCTCTTACTAATGTAAAAGGCAGAAGATTCTGTGATTAAAATATACCTCGTGATCAAAAAAAACACGCAAATCTCCCGTGATTGAGCCTCGCGGGCTTAGGTCGCAAACAACATTCATTGGCATTATTTTAGGGGTGAAAGAAAAATGCGATTGAGAAGAGATACCGATGACTAAACAGAATAAGACAAGGCAGATGGCATAACATTAAAATTCTGTGATGAATGTGAGTCTAATTGTTGATGAAATATAGAAGCTGATAGAATATTGCATCTACTTGGCTCAAAAGGTAAGTGTATCGATGACTCAAGTTTTCACAATTGATTCTCAGGCAAATCATTAGTGCATGGATGTTACTGCTATTTCACTATCTTAATTAATTTTAAGTGTTATTATATATTTTAACTTAAGTTTCGAATTGCTCTGGCATGCCATTCTTTGCCAGATTATCTCTATACAATTGTCTTCTATTTCACAAAGGAATGATGTCGGTAGCCATTGTGGAGAAAAACATCCTTTCAAATGTGGCTTTTCATGCATTATCGTCATTAGAAACCTTTGCATTTAAGAAGCATCACTCACAAACTAAATATAATGAGCCGAGGTTGGATCTTAATGGGTTGTTCATTTGAATATGTTCTGTGAAAGAGTAAAAGAATTTGCATTTTATTATAGCTGTAGAACTAAAATGTAGCACTTGTTATTACTTGCAAATGCTGAACGAAGTGTATGCAGGTAATGCTTCTTCACTGTATCTCCTTGTCATTGTGTGGAGATAGGCCTGACACTAGCTGTGGTAGGTATGTTTTAATGAGTAGTGGAATATTCTACTTCTTACAAGATACAGATTCTGTTACCAATTAGCTGGACTATAAGAACACACTATTCATCATGTTATTTTTACCCCTGTTGCATTAAGTACTAAAAAGGAAATGGTAAGACACAAAGGAATATGACCTACAGAAATCCTCTTGACCAAACCAGCGAAGTACTATAAAGCCTACTTTTACCTCTCTTCAAAGCCAGACATCTTACAGAAAAAGAACAATGTTTCCATCTTGAAGTTTATCAAAAATAATAACAAAACCCTAAGTATCACTGATAAAACTCATTTCTGTACTATCATAATCACCACCTTCCTTTCTACTTCTTTAACTTGAAATCATGACTTCTCTAGTTGGTCCTGCTTCATGTCTTTTCCATTCTTTTTCCTTTATTCTTTAGTACTTGCTTTAAAAAGAGATTAATGTGCTTGCAAACTCCATCACCTACTCCTTCCTTACACAGCTGGCTGCAGACAAGCTTCTAGGAGTTGGCATCTCAGAGAGACTATTCAGAGGCCTGTCAGAAGCTCGAAGTTTATCTGGCATCATCAAGCACCCACCTTTAATTGCTTCTTTCAAGTTCTGCTAGGAATCTTGACTACTCAAGCATAGCCTTTAATTCAGGGATACAGTGAAAATGCATTAACCTCCATGGCCCAAATCTGCCTTTAGCTCAGAGATAGAGGTTAAAGTGTTTACACAAAGAGAGTTAGCATTAATTTTTTTAATAACTCCCATTTTGTTTAAAGAAGCTCAACAATTTATAATTCATACAAGCAAGCTAAAAATATGTCTTTTTTTTCCCCTTTAAGATAGAGTCTCACTCTGTCACCCTCTGTAGACTGCTGTAGCATTGCAGCTCACAGCAACCTCAAACTCTTGGGCTTACGTGTTTCTCTTGCCTCAGCCTCCCAAGTAGTTGGGACTATAGGCATCTGCCACAACACCTGGCTAATTTTGTTGCAGTTGTCATTGTTGTTCAGCTGGCCTGGGCCGGGTTTGAATCTACCACCCTCAGTGCACAGGGCCAGGGCTGTAACCACTGTGCTATGGGCGCCAAGCCTAAAAATATGTCTTATTTTACTTTTCTTTCAACCTAACTTGGTAACATTTTTTTCCTAGAGTGGTAATTAATGCCTGTGTCTCAAAAATCAAGTTAATCATATATGTTAATTATATTAATAAATTAAAATTTTATTCATGTATATGCTTTTTTGCCAGCAATAAAAATACAGTAATTCTTCCTTTTGTCATATAAATCTGTATGACATAATAATAATAAACAACTAGATAAACATATATTTGTAAATATACTGCCATTGTAAGAGAAGAATCGTCCAAATTGTAATCATTTTGAAATTTATATAGTTAAAAATGTTTACCTTCCTTCTTGGCTTCAGAATGAAGAAATTCTACAATATTGTTTTGTTTTGTTTCTCTCTATCTTGGCTTGCAACTTCTACCTAGACAACAGATTTTACTAAATTGCTCCTCTACTGATTCATTTATAGTCAATTTTTCCTCAGACATTATCACATCAGCTGTGTTAGTCCCGGTTCTCATTCCCAATCTTGTAATTACAATTCCTACAATATACTCTCCAGCTTTAGTGTAGCATTTGCTAAATGGGGTGGAGGGAAGAGATTTGCTATACTCAGTTTAATCCGTTGAATATACTGGCAGAGGACACGTAACCTTCATGAAAAGAACCCTCTGGTATTTACACTGCAGGTAGTCCTTCACCTGGCATGTGGGTGGGAACTGTTGACTTGATTCTAGTGAATAGAATATCATACGAGCGTCAGGATGTCATATTTGTGATTACATAGGATTGTGTTGCCCATCTTGCCAGAGACACTCTTTTTGGCTGACTTGGATGAAGCAAGTTGTCATATTGGGAAGATATACACGTCCAAGGACTAAGGCCTGTATCAAACAGTCAGCAAGAAGCTGAGGCTGTTAGCCCAGCAGCCACAAGATACCGTACAGGACTAACAATCATATTGATTGGAAGCAAATCAATCCTCAGTCTTCAGATGAGACCACAGCCTAATTGATATTTGAATGCAGCCTTGGAAAACCCTCCCACAGAAGACCTAGCTAAGCAGTGTCCAGGCTCTAAACCCACAGAAACGCTGATATAATAAAAGGGCATTGTTTTAAGCCTTGATAGTTTCTCTAATGTTGTTATATTGTAATAAACAACTAATATTGATAACTTCACCTTTTATTTTGAGTTGCTCCTGGAGTAGGTCTGATTTGGTAAGTTGCTAGAAATGGTTGCTCCTTGTCATGTAAATTTCATTTTAAAAAACCACCAACCCTGTGGCTCAGTGAGTAGGGCATTGGCCCATATACCAAGGGTGGTGGGTTCAAACCCGGCCCAGGCTGAACTGAAACAAAGAAATAGCCGGGCGTTGTGGCAGGCGCCTGTAGTCCCAGTTACTCAGGAGGCTGAGACAAAAGAATGGCCTAAGCCCAGAAGCTGGAGGTTGCTGTGAGCTGAGAAGCCACGGCACTCTACCTAGGGCGACAAAGTGAGACTCAGTCTCTTAAAAAAAAAAAAAAAACACCAAAGGCTCGTTCTTGTTCATGGGATTAAATCTAAACTACACAGCAACTTTAACCTAAAATGCAGGGTTTTCTACCGTTGCCCATGTACTCAGCCTCATCTCTTTATTTTTTTCACACAACTGTTTGGACAAGCCCCTTCATCTATATTTCCCTACAATCTTCTTTCCAAATCATAGTAAACATCACTTTCAAATTATTTTAAATATCCTACTACCACTGGTAACTTTATGTGTTTAATATTTCTACTTTTATTGACTGCATACCTATGGGATGGGATGCAGGAACAAAAGTTTCATGTTCTGTTATGAATTGATGAGTAACTTCAACACTAAGGCATTCAGTTTATCATTTTTAAAATAAGAAATAACATAACCTATCTTACGATGTGTGCTACTAATGCTGGGACGTGGGATTTAAAGTTCACCCCACAGTTTTCCACCAGAGCAGTGCTTCTGTTGTGATGAAGTCTCACATGCAAGGCAAAGGTTACTTACCCTTAAATTCTTAATCTGCAGAGTTCCTTGCTCCTGTATAGTTGCCCTTGGATCTCTGCCCAGAAAAGTAAAGCCCTCCCTTAACCAGCTAATTGCAGGAAGAGGATCGCCAGTGGCTTTGCATTTCAGCAGTGCTGTCCCGTCTACGGCTAGTGTTTGGTTGGCTGGACCTTGTAGAATTATGGGTGGAGGTCTATCTGTCAAAACTAAAAAATAAAGATTTTTAAGAATATTTTAATGTCTACGAAATCCAGTTTTTTTGATACACTGATGTTGAAAGTAAGGTTAAAATGCCAAAGTTATACATATTTTTTATAACTTACTATGGATATATGAAATCTATCCTGTATCTGTCATTTTACATACTATACATACATCTATATATATTATACTAAGGGCATACTGTTGTTAAGATCTTACTCTTCATTAATTATAATTAAAATGATGTTGGGTTAAATTCTGATATTTTAGAATTTCATTTTTAATTGTCTTGATAGGTTTGTAGCAGTAATTTACAAAACATTCATTTATTTCTCATGTTCATTTTTAAGAAAACCTGTGAAGCATCAGAGGGATAGTTAATTTTTAATTTTTCATTATTATAAATATGTGTGTGGTATCATAATTTTACGGTTCATGATACCAGTTGTGTGTTGTAATTACATAGGCTAAATTTTCTATTAATGCTAGAATATTAGATTATAAACAATTTGCTTCAAAAATTGTGACACTGGGTCTTCAAATTACAGTCATTATTTGTATGATTTGATTTAATTAGTGCTTATAATTAAGCAAAAGTAAAAAGCAGTCTAGGTAAACAATATGGTGCGATAAAGACAGAGTTTTCATACATAGTCCATGTTTACACATATGTCATAAGACCATTATTTAAATTGTTAAGGACAATAGAGGTTTAATTGGAGGTGAGATTTCATCTAGAATTCATTAGAAATTATCTTATAATCAAACTAATATACCCAGGTCCAACGAAGGCTTTCTTAAGAGGAAGTTCTATAAATGGTAGTATGAACATTACAGACTTTGGTCAATGATCCACAATGTACTTTTTACAATATATATTTACAAGTAACATATAAAATATGTTATTTTAAATATATAAGAGCATTTATATGTATGTAAGTGTATATATGGGTGTGTATATATATATTTATATATGACTTCCACAGGGGGAACCAAAGAGTGGTGGATGGTGGATTCTAATTATTGTTAAGCAATTCTGAAAAGAAATAGCACCTTCTGTAAGAAAGGTCATCTTGTATTACATTGTACATAACAAAAAAAAACAACATTTGCTAAATGCTCACATCTCCTTTGCCCATCAGCTATTGTAAATACCAGTTTATATTACTATTTATTTACCAATTTATATGCATCTTTATTCCCATAGTTTACAGTTTTGAGGAAGAAAACATTAAATTTAAGGACTTTCAGAATCTACCACGAAAACCCAACGAATTTTATTACACTTAAAATTTATGAAATGGTCTGCACATATCAAGATACTATGGACTTTAATCAACATAAACCTACTACATCAATGATAAAAACCTTACAAAACAATAAAAAATTACTTATTGTTTACAAACAAACATTGGAAAGATTGTACTGCTTTTCTTCATCAAATTCATCATTTTAGAAATAAATAAAATAATCTTACATACCAAGGAATTACAATATCATAATTATTATGACTCATTGGTTAATACTTGGGCAAACAGAAATGCAAACTGAAGCTTCATGGAATTCATTTTCTTTATGGGTCGCAGGTCAAAAAATAGGCCTCGATGGGTCAAAAACAGGCTAATGCACAAAATACGATGAATAAATTTTCAATTCAGAAGAAAGTGAATCTGCATCACCAGAAGAGAACACAACTTATTAAATTTCAAATGATGTTACATTTCTGCTTCAAATTAAATACCTGTACAGAAATCAGGTAGCTTCTTATAATCTGCTTTTATTGTCATATCCCTGAAATTATTAGATGTAGCCCAAGATCATTTAATTAGTTGTTATTTTTTACTATCCAAATGAACACTGCCTCGCCTTATGAATGAATTTGATCAATAAAGTAATTGAAAATCTCCTGACCAGAAGGAATTTTCAGTTTCATAGATGTTATGAGTGAAAGATGACCACAGGTTTCCATGACACTAATGTCAAAGGTTAAATGTACAGTTAGGGATTCCAGCAATCTGTGAACAACTCCCTGGTCTTGTCTAAGGCTGCATCATAAGTCCCTGATAGACCATTTATGTAAGATCACCTTGTGGCATTTATTGTCAATATAAGATATAATACATTTCATCCCTCTAGACTTTTCAGATTCTGTTGGTTCTACCCACAAAATTCTCACTACAATTTTCTAAGAGAAAATGGTAGAGCAGAGGAAAAGAAAATATAAAAAACGGGGGTAGTGAATTAATGAGAAGGTCTTTTAAAGAAATATTTTGATACTAGTGTATTAGAACATCTTAGCTTAATCTATGTTCAGGAAAACAATTGTGAAACATATCATCTTGTATCACCATTAGAAATTTCATTTTATATTAATGCTTGAATTCAAAGTATTTCCAGAAAATTAGTCCAAGTGCAACAATTTAACAACAGAAACATTGATAGACTACCAGTATGCCTCAAAGGTACTGAAGGTTTAGTTTAAGACCACCCAAATAAAGCAAATATTGCAAAAATTCCCAGTTCACATATAACTTATTTTTATATTAGGGTGTAGTCTATACATGTCTTAGTTTAAAAATATTTCATTGCTAAAAAATGCTAATGATCATATAATCAAGTCCTAAATTTTTTTTTTTTTTTTTTTGCAATTTTTGGCCGGGGCTGGGTTTGAACCCACCACCTCCGGCATATGGGGCTGGTACCCTACTCCTTTGAGCCACAGTTTCCTCCCCCTCAAGTCCTAATTTTTTGTTGATGTTTGGTTTTGCCTTGACATTGATGACCTATCAGAGTGATGGTTGCTGAAGATTGATGAGGCTATGGTGATTTCTTAAATCAAGACCACTGTAAAGCTCACCACATCAACTGACATTTCTTTCACAAAAGATTTCTTTATGGGAAGCTGTGCTGTTTGAGGACATTTACCCACAGTAGTTTGGAGTCAGTCCTCTTATAAAAGCAGATTATATGAAGCTACCTGATTTCTGTACAGGTATTTAATTTGAAACAGAAATGTAACATCATCTGAAGTCCCGTTGCAGCTAATCATTCTGAAACCTTTGTTGTCTTTCAACAATTCCCCATTCACATGTAACTTATTTTTACATTAGAGTGTAGTCTATAACATGGCTTAATTAAAAAGCCTGTTGCCCAGGTTAGAGTGCCCTGGCATCAGCCTAGCTTGGGATTCAAGTGATCCACCTGCCTCAGCCCACCACGTAGCTGGGACTATAGGTGTACAATGCCAGGCTTTGCTAATTGTTCTCTCTTAGTAGAGACAGGGTCTCACTGTTGCTCGGGCTGGTCTTGAACTCAGAGCTCAAGGGATCCTCTGACCTCAGCCACCAAAAGTGCTAGGATTATAGGTATGAGCTACCCTCTCCAGCCTTATGAATATTTTTGAATGGTGTCTAGAATGGTGAATCTATTCCAGGTAGTTTTTAATCTACCTTGCCCCAAACCATTAATAGAATCACTATCTATGCCAGATTTAGCCTTATAAAATGTATTTCTTAAGTAATAAGACTTGAAAGTCAAAATTATTCCTTGATCCATGTGACCCAGATAGATGTTGGGTTAACAGGTATGAAAATAACATTAATTTTTTGGTATTTCTGCATGATACCTCTTCAGTGATCAACCATATTATCAATGAGCAGTGATGTTTTGAAAGAAATATTTTCATCTGAGCAAAAGGTCTCAAGAGTATACTTGAAATATTCAGTAAACCATGCTGTAAATAGTAATGCAGTCACTTAGGGATTGTTGTTCCATCTACAGAGCACAGTTGGAGTAGATTTAACATAACTGTTATGAGTCCTAGAACTTTTAGAATGACAAATGAGCTCTGGCTTCCACTTAAAGTTACCTCTACCAAAGTAGAGGCATTACCCTTGTCTTCTGAAGCTTTGAAGCCAGGCATTGACTTCTCTTTAGCTTTGAAAGGCCTAGGGAGTGTCTTCTTCCAATGTAAGGCAGCTTTGTCTACATTGAAGATTTGTTGTTGAGTGCAGCCACTCTCCTAATGATCTTAGTTAGATCTTCTGGATGATTTGCTGCAGCTTCTACCACAGCCCTTGATTCCTCACCTTGCACTTTCATGTTCTAAAGGCGCTTCTTTTCTTAAACTACATGAGCTACCCTTTGCAAGCTTCAAACACTTCTTCAGCTTCCTCACTTCTCTCAACTTTCATAGAATTGAAGAGAGTTGGGTGATATTCTGGATGAGGCTTTGGCTTAAGGGAGTATTTTCACTAGTCTCCTAGCCAAATCATTAAAACGTTCTCTTTATCAGCATTAAATATGTTTCACTACCATATCATTTATTTTTCATTGGATTATCACTTTAACTTTCTTCAAAAACCTTTCCTTTGCATGCAGAACTTGGCTAATTTCTTCGAGTAGGGGTCTAGCTTTTGGCCTGTCACAGCTTTCAGTATGCCTTCCCCACTAACCTTTCCCCACTAATCAATTCTAGCTTTTTATTTAAATGAGTGCTGCACTTGAACACTTATGGGTCATCATAAGGTTATTAATTGGCCTAATTGAAATGTTGTTGTGTTTCAGGGAATAGGGAGGCCCTGAAAAAGAGGGAGGGAATATGGGAACATACATATTCACTGATAAAATTCACTGTGTTACTAGGTATGGCTTGGGGAACCCCCAAACAAATCCAAAAGTAACATCAAAAATCACTGATTACAGATCCCCATAACAAATATAATGAAACAGCTTAACATATTATAATAATTGCCAAAATGTAACACAGAGACCTGCAAAGAACACATACTGTTGGACAATGTCACTGAGAAACTTCCTTGACTAAGGTTTGTCTCAAACTTTCAAGTTTTTGCAAAATCACAATGTCTGCAAAGAACAAAGTTAGATGCAATAAAACAAGATATGCCTATAATCATTCATTTCTCTGAACATGTGTTTTACGTTCTGCAATGGAATTTCAATTGGCTCTAAAATGCCCTGTATCATACTACGATATATATGTTCAAAATGAAAATAATGTTTCACATATTAAGTCATTAACCTATTTCAAAAGCTAAAAAGTATGAAAAGAAGCTAATTCATCAGTGAATATCTGTCAACTTAATATTTAGGGATAAAGTTATTTATAATAGGTGTGTGTGTGTATTTGTATATTTAGTTCTTGTGGTATGATTTCTTTACTTTCAAGCCCAACAACTCTATAATCTCCATTCAATGTTTCTACAATAGGAACTTGACTTTGTGAGTACATATTTAAGTAAAAATCAATGTAGGAATTCATATTTAAGTCATTGGTAACTAAATGCTCAGAATCATCTCAGCTAAATATTTAAAATTGACTATCACTTTTTAAATTCTGATCTCAGAAACAAAGCTAGAATAGAGTCTTTTGTGAGATACCACCAACTACCCTAAGTTTTCTGAAGTTTTCCTTCTTATTTCATCAGATGTAATTCTGAATATCCACCTGTTTCGTGGAGCATTTCAGTCATATCAACTGGCTGTTTTAATTTACCAATGTAGCATATTTTTTCAAATATAATTTTCCTTTTTACAACAATTTCTTTATTTAGAAACATTTTAGAATTAGTGATTTGTAAAATTCTACAAATATCTAAATTACAGCAGGAATGTTTTGTGGTGATATAAAATAAGCCTATACTATGGCCAGAATATCTTATTTTTCACATATATATATCTAGATACTTTCACTGATAAAAGAAAACGTGAGGTATTTAAAATGATAAATAATTATCATTTATTCTTTTAAATAAATACAGAAGAATCAAAGATCTTGTCCACCTAAGGGAGAATCTCTCATGCCAGCTATTCTTGAGCCTGACTTCTTTCAGTCCCAAGGCCGAAAATCTCCATAGCATCAGCAGGTGCAGCCGTTAACAGCTCAGTGTTCCTGCAGCCAATGTTTGTCTATCCTATTTATTTCCATTCCTGGCGTATCATTGAATCAGGTCGTGCAATGGTTAGATTTTTTAAAATAGTGCCTTTGTATCAATTTTAAATGACCTTTTAATCTATATGTAAATTTGAATTGTTTGGAAGTATATTGAATTTCACCAGCAGTGAAAAAAGAGCATTAGAGAGGCCCCAAACCATAGCTTTTGTATCTCAGAAACCAGCGTTACGGAGTGAAAAAAACAATACGACAAAGCTAAATCCCTCAGAACCATAGAAGAGCAAGAAAAGACTTTTTAAATTTAAGGTATTAAAAAGTAGGGATGAAATTATTGCTTAGAGTTTCATAAAATAGCTAAAACTTCCTAGATGTCAATTGGAGCACATCTGTGGGGGGGTGAGGGGGGAGATCAGATTATACAGAGCTCCACATCCTTTTCAACTTCCACTATCAATGTAGGTAACTCAGTTAAGATTTAAAGTACAAGTTTGCATAGAAAATAGCAATACTTTTAGCACATCAGTACGTCAGAAAGCACTTAATTAATTTAACTTGTGCATGTATAATTAAAGTCATAGGTATGCTGTAACGTGATAAGCTAACCAAACCTCATTTCTGTTTCATCGATAATATTAAAGGTGATATCTCCTCCTCCTAGAGTAAAATAAAATCATTAATGTCTATTAGAAGCAATTCTGTCAGGGTAAAATCAAATAAAAATGTACAGATTGCATTTCTATGCAAACTGAGTGTCATGTCATTTTTTAAGACTAATGCATCATCATTAATATTATTTATTATTCATTTTTTTTTTGAGACAGAGCCTCAAGCTGTCACCCTGGATAGAGTGCTGTGGCATCACAGCTCACAGCAACCTCTAATTCCTGGGCTCAAGTGAGTCTCCTGCCTCTGCCTCCCAAGTAGCTGGGACTGCAGGGCGTCCGCCACAACGCCCGGCCATTGTTTGGTTGCAGCCGTCATTGCTACCTGGCGT
>CAUYRH010134796.1:0-11563 GCA_963574655.1 Perodicticus potto | reverse complement strand
GTGGCATCACAGCTCACAGCAACCTCCAATTCCTGGGCTCAAGCGAGTCTCCTGCCTCCGCCTCCCAAGTAGCTGGGACTACAGGCACCCGCCACAACGCCCGGCCATTTTTTTTTTTGGGTGCAGCCACCATTGTTGTTTGGCGGGCCCGGGCTGGATTCAAACCCGCCAGCTCAGGTGTACATGGCTGGCGCCTTAGCCCGTTGAGCCACAGGCGCCAAGCCCAATTTTGTATGATGATGCCTTAATAGGGACTGCAGTAAATATGTAGATAGCTTTGGGTAGTACAGACATTTTAACAATGTTGGTCCTTCCCAACCATGAGCATAGTATGTTCTTCCATTTGTTAACATCTTCATCTATTTCTTTTCTCAGAGTATCATAATTCACTTTATAGAGATCTTTTCACATCCACAAAAATAGAGAGGTAGAGGTATGGAACAGAATAGAGAACCTAGAGATGAACCCAGACACTTATAGTCATTTGATCTTTGACAAACCTATCAAAAACATTCAATGGGGGAAAGATTTAACAAATGGTGCTAGGTGAACTGGCTGGCAACCTGTAGAAGAATGAAACTAGACCCCCATCTCTCACCATAAACAAAGATTAATTCTCACTGGATAAAATATTTAAACTTAGAACATGAAACTATAAAAATATTAGAAGATAGTGCAGAGAAACACTTAAACAAATTGGCCTGGGAGAATTTTTTATGAGGAAGACCCCCCCCCAGGCAATTGAAGCTACACCAAAATTATATTACTGGGATCTGATCAAACTAAAAAGCTTCTACACAGCAAAGAGCACAGTAAATAAAGCAAACAGACAGCCTTCTGAATGGGAAAGATATTTGCAGATTATGCGTATGACAAAGTTCTGATATTTAAAATCCATAGAGAGCTCAAACTAATCAGGAAAGGAAAAAAACATAACCCCATTTCTATGTGGGCAAGAGACTTACTTGAACAGAAACTTCTCTAAAAGAAGACAGGCGAATAACTTACAAACACATGAAAAAATGCTCATCAGCTTTAATCATCAGAGAAATGCAATTTTGAGATACCATCTAACTCTAATAAGATTAGCCCACATAACAAAATCCCAAAATGACAGATGTTGGCATGGATGCAGAGAGAAGAGAACAATTCGACACTGCTGGTGGGAATGCAAGCTAATACGGCCTTTTTGGAAAGAAGTTTGGAGAATACTCAAGGAACTAAAAGTGGACCTACCTTTTGATCCTGCAATCCCCCTACTAGATATTTTCCCAGATGAACAAAACTCATTTTACAGCAAAGACATTTGTCCCAGAATGTTTATTGCAGCCCAATTCATAATTGCCAAGTCATGGAAGCAACCCAAGTGCCCATTGACCCATGAATGGATTAACAAATTGTGGTATATGTACACCTTGGAATACTGTGCAGACGTAAAAAAAGAAGGAGACTTCTAATCTTTTATGTTTACCTGAATGGAGCTGGAACATACTCTTCTTAGTAAAGTTTCTCAAGAATGGACAAAAAGTATCCAATGTATTTAATACTACTGTGAAATCAGTATATAATCACCTACACATTCATAGGAATGATAAATCATAACTATAGTCCAGAAAGAAGGAGGGAAGAGGAAAGAGAGGGGAGGGGAGAATCCGGGAGAAGGGAGGGTTTTGGGGGTGATCCAACCTAATATGCATAATGCAATGATAACATTTCTATACTATTAAGAATAGAATATGAATGTTTTTGCCACAACAAGTAAGCAAGGAGATGGTTATGTTAATGAGTTAAATGTAAGCATTCCACATTATATATCAATCAACACATTTTACCCCATTATTCATTAATGTACACAGTTATGATTTAATAAAGAATTTTTTAAAAAAGCAAAACCACATGTCAGAATTATCCAAACTATAGGGAAGAACAAAAGGAAAATCTTTGTGTATATGGGCATAACAACTAATAGGCTTTTAAGATAAATACCAAATCCAAAGGTATAAAGGGTACGAATGAAGAATTCTAAACTTTTTTTACAGTATTTTTTTTCAATTTTTACATTAATACAGGTGTCTAAAATTCTTCTTACAAAGGATTAGTTGAGGTACTGGAAACTGAGAAAATTAGAATTTGAGTTCACCTTTAAATGTGTATTTTACTTAATTCCTATTTGCACTTAGCTATCCATGAAAACATGGATATTCAAGATAATATTTAACCACTTGGCAGGCCACAAGGAATGTCTTCTAATAAATCACTGATTGGACTTGAACGGAAAACATGCAAAGGATTAGCAACACTGGAAACTAGAAAACAATGTAGCATAGCTTTGAAATTTCTAAAGAATAATTTCAACCTAAAATCCTATAATAATAAGTATAAATCAAAAAATAAACTTTCATACAATAGATTCTCAAAAAATTTACCGCATTTACATCTTTTTTCAAGATGCTAGTGAGCACTTATTTTACCAAAACAAGAAAGTAAACCAAGAAAAGATATGGGATTCAAGAAAAGGTAATCTAACACATGGTAGAAGCAAAGGAAATTCCTAGGATGTCAAAAGAGGAAGTCTCAGGATGATGTTTATTTATTTAACTTAGACAGCAACCACTGATGATTAGAGCAAGATTCCAGGAAGACTCTCTTCGGGAGAGAAGTGGGAAAAAGTTTTTATTTCTATAGAAAATTGTAGAGTTGTAGAAGGGTATGAAGGGATTTAGCCATATGTTTAAAGAAAATTAAGTGAATGGGGAAAAATCAGACAATTAATAAAAAACAAAAACTTGTTCAAGAAACAAAATGTAATTTTAATATACCACTTGGTCTACTAGTGAACAATATTTAAATAGGCATAATAATCAATATAAATTTAAGCAAAAATGATGATGTAAGCCAGACATGGTGGCTCACACCTATATTCCTAGCACTTTGGGAGGCCAAGGTAGGAGGATCACTTGAGGCCAGAAGTGTGAGGCCAGCCTGAGCAATAGCAATATCCTGTCTCTACATAAAACAAAGTTTCAGTTAGCCAGGTGGTGACACACACCTGTAAACCCAGCTACTTGGGAGACTGAGATGGGAAGATTACTTTAGCCCTGGAGTTCAAGGTTGCAGTTAGCTAGGATCACACCACTGCACTCCAGCCTAGACAACAAATCAAGACCCCTGTCTCTTGGGGGAAAAATTTTTGAGGCAAGTTAATTTAGAAGATAGGTGAGGAGTTAAAAGAGTTATATAAGAGAATGAAAAGCTTCATCTACTTGATAAGGATTCTACTGGATAATAAATAAAATTGTTTAGCTAATAGAGACAGAAATATGGGAGTAAAGACTAGATGAAGCAACTCAAAAAGATGAATGTGACCACCTCTAAGGAAGTAAAGTGTGAGACAGGGGTAGAGGTGAGGATAGGAGGCAGAGGACTTTTTTGTCACCCTTTACCAGTATTTGACTTTTAAAACTATAGATTAACAAAAATAAAAATTCTAAAAGAACAAGTAATTCCAGATTGAATGCTTCAACAAAGATAAATCAGGCAAATGTGAACAACAGTAGGGAAAAAAACAGGATGACATTAATACAAAAAAGTTAATTTTCAAGGTAAAATGCATTAAGCAAGACAGAAAAGGTCAGTTTTTAGTAATAAAAGGTTAAATTTATAATGAAGAAAGAAGTCTAATAATATAGCATCAAAATACAAGGTAATAGACACAGTGGTACATCTGTGGAGTCCCAGCTACTTGGGAGGTTGGAGAGGGAGGATCCCTTGAACCCAGGAATTTGAGACTACAGTGACCTGTGAATGTGTACTGCACTTCATCCTGGGCAACAGAGAAAACCCCTGTCTAAAACATAAATAAATGAATAAATTCTATAAATTGACATGTAAGTGGAAATCTAAGAAAAAAAAAGAAAAACAAATACCAGGTAAAATAAACATAACTGTGATAAAGGACTTTAATATCATGATCATAACTGAGACTTGCATAAGTAAGGTCTAAAAAATATTATATATAAATAAAACTATTTGGAATTTGTGCCTTACTAAGAGGAAGCTATTTCTTTCCTGGCATCCATGTTCCAAACTTTTATTATATTGTAGTCACAATAATAAATATAATAAATTCATAAAGTTGTATTGTCAATATTCTCTCACTATGATGAGTCTTAGGTATAGTCAAAGAGAACATTGTGAAAGACGAGAGACTAACACCCTAGCAAGCAAGGTTGCCTAGTGAGATGGCAACAATTGTGTTGATACAGATATTGCCTGGGGTTCTATGCCCTAGGCCAGTGGTTCTCAACCTTCCTAATGCAGTGGCCCTTTAATACAGTTCCTGTGGGTAGTGACCGACAAGTTGAGAACCGCTACCCTAGGCCATGACAACACCCATTCCTTAAGCCATGGCATGAGCTGTGGCTTACTTTAGCCCACTGTCTACCCCTCAAAATATTACCAGCCATCTTAGTTGATAATACACACAGGAGAAAATTATCTCATGGCAAAAATCACAAAGCATCTGAGAAGCACAATACCATAAGAGACCAAAAAAAAAAATGCTGACATTAGCTGTTCCTTACATATATGTACCTTAAAGAAGCAAATTTTTAAAATAAGTAATAAAACCATCAACTTGCTACATCTTTGAGAGAGTATCTCCAGACTTCACACTCAGGCTTAACTTTCTTTTTCTCTTTCTCTTGACCTTATCCACTTTTCATATAAATTTTACTGATAACTTTACGTTTAAACTTACCATCTAACTTGGAAATAATTTAATCCCACTAATTCCACTTTAGAAGAATGTCTAGTGTATCTTTTTTTTTTTTACAATAGACAAATCATGTTTACTAAAAAATTTCTTTGAATTCCAACACAATGGCCTTGTTTTAGTATAACAAGAAGGATGCCAAACTTTAGAGCAAAATGGAAGACATTTTCTGCCAAGGCAAATATTCAGGTCCAACTTCCCAGAGGCTTTCTGATGCCACTGGCATTCCATGTGCAGTCAACAGGAAGAAGTAAAATCATCTTCACTGCATAACCATCAGCATAGCTGTGGTCTACGCTTCATCTCCCATTATCAAGGGAAAGGAAAAGTGCTTGCTGGCAGGCATTGTTTAAACAATGAGGGATGATATGTGCTCCTTTACATGAGGGCTTGCAGAATATAGTCCAGCCCCTCACTCTTGGATCATATGTAGTTGGGAAGCATGTACTATGTTATATCAAGCCAGGTTTTAAGAATTAAAAACACAGTCACAATCCTCAGTGCTGTTAGGGAAGTTACAGAGCATTCAAACAAAAGATTAATGAAATGTCTACACAGTTTGTGGCAAGGCACAGAAAATTAAATTTCCAACATGAAAGGGGTTGGTTCCCCATTACTTCACTGCCTACCTGGATTGGGAGCTGACATGGAAATCCAATTATATTGAGGGTCTATACCTGGTAATTAACAAAAAACATGATAGAACTAAATTCTCCAATTCTTTTCTTTTGTGGAAATGGCTCCTGAGGTAGTGCATAAAGTTTAGAGTCCCTTTCTACGGTCTTGCCTATTCAGCCATCCAGAGCTTAAAGGTTATGTCATATGAGTAAGTAGCTATGAGCTGCCCATCAGAAGGAATGTCTAGACCCATCACTTTTCCTTCATGACCCACCAGAGTCTTCAGTGGAGACCAGCGTGGATAGGTCCAGATCTTGGCTTTTATCTAGGCACCAGTGAGCAAGAAGTTCCCATGGATGGGCTCAAACCTGATACCGGTCACTAAGTTCTCATGGGCAGAGATGATATAGATGCAGTGTCACTGCTGAAGGTCCCATACTTTGCACATGTTTTCACCACTGCCAGTTGCAATGTGGTAACCATTGGGGGAAAAATTTATTCCATAGATTTCCTTCAGATAGCCTTCTAGGAACGTGATACAACACCCTGTGCATAGGTCCCAAACTCAACCAAATGCATCCAGTGCCAGCCAAAGGGCCATCGTGATGGAAAGTGATGTCCTACACACCCATGCTGTGGCCTTCCTGATGCAGGATCTCTTCTTGAGCCTCCAAGTCCCATAATCACTATGAACAGTCATAGCAGGTAGTGCCCAGGAAACGTTCTGATGGATGCCATATTATGTGGGCCACACACACTGTATGGCCTTCAGTATCTGCCACTAGTTCATTACTATCAAGACTCCAAAGCTTCAGGGAGCGATCAGCAGCACAAGAAGCCAGGTTGACATCTTTTTGGTCCAAGGAGATAGTGGACTTGGGATGGAATACTATTGCTCCTACATTTGTGTTATGGCCTCAAAGAGTGTGAAGGAGGTTGTAATCAGGAACAGACCAGAGCTTGCAAAGCCCACTCCAATAAGCTGTGGCCAACATCTTGGAATTAGGACTAAAGTGACAGTAGGAGATAGACTGATCATCCCCAAACTGACTATAGAAGTCATTCAAAGAGGCTCAGCACCTGTGGCTCAACGGGCTAAGGTGCCAGCCACGTACACCTGAGCTGGTGGGTTTCAATCCAGCCCCGGCCTGCCAAACAACGATGACGGCTGCACCCAAAAAATGGCCGGGTGTTGTGGCAGGCATCTGTAGTCCCAGCTACTTGGGAGGCAGAGACAAGAGACTTGCTTGAGCCCAGGAATTGGAGGTTGCTGTGAGCTGTGATGCCATAGCACTCTATCCAGGGTGACAGCTTGAGGCTCTGTCTCAAAAAAAAAAAAAAAAAAGAAATCATTCAAAGAGATTTATGCAGCTCCTGCATCTGGAAGGTTCTAGTTGTCTCAGGAATTTCTTTATGGAGATGAGCCTTTTCCAAGAGCTTTATTGCTCTGGGCAGTGAGTAATTAGTTATCCATAGTCTAGCCACTTTCAAACTATTTGGTCCTTCATGATAACTAGGTTTGCTGATACTTTTCTTTGGACTTCTTAGATTTCTCATCATCCTTCTTGGTCTTTTTTAAGGCTTCAGTA
Organism: Perodicticus potto; assembly: GCA_963574655.1. Classification (NCBI taxonomy): domain Eukaryota; kingdom Metazoa; phylum Chordata; class Mammalia; order Primates; family Lorisidae; genus Perodicticus; species Perodicticus potto. Next base: position 4,582 of record CAUYRH010134796.1, on the reverse strand, counting down.
CCAGCTACTGAGAGGATATTTCTTAACCTTTCCCTTCTTTCAGCTGGACCCTCTCCAAAAAGTGTGATGGGTTCCCCCAAGGCTCTGAGGCAAGCCTTGACCTCTGAGTCATCTGTGGAAACACTGATTTGCTGGGCTTGCCTCCTTCTTTCAAATGCAGCCAGTACTTCTGCCTGTTGCTCACTGATGTTCTCCTCAATTTCAAACACTTCTCCAGAGGTATATATTAATATTTCCTGCTTCGAGTCCTGCTTTAAGTCCTTCTTTTCCCAAAATCTCAGACTTTGCTTTGGCCAGACGCTCACTCTCCTTCTCTTCCAAACTTCCATAATAGATGTATGATTTCTTCACAACAGGAGCAACTAAGTCATGAGATGCTTTAGTTTAAGATGCCATGGAGGAGGCCCATAAGGAAGTTATGGGAAGCTCTAGAGCCACAAAGCTCCAGTGAAAGTCTAGCTGTCTGTCTAGTGTATTTTTGCATTACTAAGGCAGTAATTTTCTTCTCACTCTTTCATTACTCAGAAGATGAGATTCTATCAATTTGAATTAGTTTTTCTACAGACAACTACATTAGAAGAAATATATTTTTAAATTTTTTTTATTTTAACACATTTTATAGTTTGGGATTCATTGAGGTTACGAAGAATTAGGTTACACTGATTGCATTTAGATAAAGTCCTTCTTATAATTGTGTCCAAGAGGTGTGCTATACACCCCCTTGCCCCTTCCCTCCTTCCCTCATTCCCCTCTGCCCCACTATGTATTAGGTCACGACTGCCTTCATATTAAAATTGAGTACATTGCATTCTTGTTTCTCCACTCTTATGATGCTTTACTAAGAAGAATGTCTTATACCTCAATCCAGGTTAATACAAAAGATGTGAACTCTCTATCTCTTTTAATGGATGAATAGTATTCTGTGATATACATATACCACAGATTGTTAATCCATTCCTAAGTTGGTGGGATTTAGGTTGTTTCCACATTTTGGCAATTGTAAATTGAGCTGTGATAAACAGTCTAGCGCAAATGCACTTATAATAAAAGGATTTTTTTCTTCTAGATAGATGCCCAGTAAAGGGATTGCAGGATCAAATAAGAGGTCTAATTTGATTTGTTTGAGGATTCTCCGTACTTCCTTCCAAAAAAGTTGTATTAGTTTTCAGTCCCACCAGCAGTGTAAAAGTGTTCCCTTCTCTCCTCTTTCACACCAGCATCTAAAGCTTTGAGACTTTATGATATGGGCCATTCTCACTGGGTGATACTTCAGGGTAGTTTTGATTTGCATTTCTCTGATGATAAGGGATGATGAGCACTTTTAATCTTCTTAAACAAAACAATTTTCAGCCCAGAATTCTATATCCTGCTAAACTAAGCTTTAAAATTGATGGATAAATCAAAACTTTCACTAATATGCACACATTGAGGAAATTTGTTACATGACCATCTCTACAAGAAATACTTAGACTTATTCTCCACAGTGACCATCACAATGGACCACCAGCAAAATAAACACCCAGAAGGTAAAGGACAAAACCTAGCTTCCATAATGTGGCAAAGGATAAAACTAAGCAATGGACAGTCACCTAGTGAGATGGAAAGAACTCCACCACACTTATCAGTTCTCTCAATAAATATATATGGTTTGAATTCCCCAATGAAGAGACACAGGTTGACTGAAGCACAGGATATCTATATGATGTCTCCAGGAAACTCACATAGCCTTGAAGGACAAAACAAGACTTAGGGTGAAAGGTTAGAAAACAATATTTCAGACAAAGGGAAATCAAAGGACAAGTCACAATTGTATTTTCAGATACAAGTGGATTTAAAGCAACTAAAATCAAGAAAGACAAAGATGGCCACTTCACACTAGTTAAGGGAACAATACAACAAGAAGACATTTCAGTTCTAAATATTTGTGTACCAAACTTAAATGGCCCCAGATTCATGAAAGAGAGTTAATTGGTCTGAGCAACATGATATTCTCTAACTCCACAATAGCTGGGAACTTACTAACACACCTCTTACAGAGCTGGACAAATCCTCTAAACAGAAACTAAACAAAGGTACAAGGGACTTAAATGCTACCCTAGAACAATTGGGCTAAATTGATACATATAGAATATACCATCCCAAAGCTGAGGAATATACATCTTTCTCATCAGTCCATGGAACAGTCACCAAAATAGATCATATTCTAGGACACAAATCAAACCTCAGCAAAATAAAAAGAATTAAAATTATACATTGTATCTTCTCAGACCACAAGGCAATAAAGGTGGAACTTAACTCCAACAAAAATTTTCATCCCCTCACAAAGGCATGGAAATTAAACAACCTTATGCTAAATGATAGCTGAGTCAAGGAAAAGATGAAGGAAATCATTAACCTCCTTGAGCATAACAACAATGAAGATACAAGCCACCAGAACATGTGTAACATTGCAAAAGCAAAAGAGGGAAATTTTTAGATGCCTACATCCAAAAAAAAAAAAAAAGAAAGAAAGCACATCAGCAATCTAATGAAACATCTTAAAGAAATGGAAAAGGAAGAGCAATCCAATCCCAAACCTAGCAGAAGAAAATAAATAACCAAATTTAAATCAGAATTAAATGAAATTGAAAACAAAAGAATCATTCAGAAAATTAAACAAAAAGCCATTTCTTCAAAAAGTAAGTAAAATCAATAAACCATTGGCCAGATTAGCTACAAACGGAAAAGTGAAATCTTTAATAACCTCAATCAGAAATGAAGAGAGAAATAACTGATACCACAGAGATACAAGAGATTATTTCTGACTACTACAAAAAACTCTATGTCCAGAAATTGAACAATGTAGAGGAAGTGGACCAGTATCTCATATCACACCATCTCCCTTGACTTAACCAGAAAGAAATAGATATCTCGAATAGATGATTATCAAACACTGAGATTGAAGAAATAATAATAAATCTTTCAACAAAAAAAGCCCTGGACCAGATGGCTTCACACCAGAATTCTATCAAATCTTCAAAGATGAGCTTGTACGTATGCTTCAGAACCTATTCCAAAACACTGAGAAGGAAGAAACATTCCCCCAACACATTCTATGAAGCAAACATCACCTTAATTCAAAACCAGGAAAAGAACCAACTAAAATGGAGAACTACAGACCAGTTTCACTAATAAATATCAATGCAAAAATACCCAACCTAATCTTGGCTAATAGATTGCAGCTACACATTAATAAAACTATATGTCACAATCAAGCAGGCTTCATCCCAGGGATGCAAAGTAGGTTTAACATACTCAGATCCATTAATGTAATTCACCATATCAATAGAAGCAAAAACAAAGACCATATGATCCTCTCAATAAATGCAGAAACAGCATTTGATAAAATTCAGCATCCTTTTCTAACAAGAACACTTAAGAAAATAGATATAGGTGTCACATTTCTTAAGCTGATTAAAGCTATCTATGAGAAACCCACAGCTAATATCAAACTGAATGGAGTAAACCTGAAAGCTTTTCCACACAGAATTGGTAACAGACAAGGATGTCCACTATCGCCACTACTATTCACCATAGTGCTGGAAGGTCTAGCTAATGCAGTCATACCTGAGAAGGATATAAAGGGCATCTAAATGGGGGCAGAAGAGGTCAAACTCTCACTCTTTGTTGATCATGTGCTTAGAAAACCCCAAAGGCCACAAGATTTGTGAAAGTGATCAAGAAATGCAGTAACATTTCAGGGTATAAAATCAATATCCTCAAATCAGTAGCCTTGCTATTTGCCAATAACAGCCAAGTTGAGAAGCTAATCAAAGATACAATTTGCTTCAAAGGAGCTTCAAAGAAAATGAAATATCTAGGAATATGCCTAACAAAAGAGGTGAAGGACCTCACAAAGAGAATTATGAAACCCTAAGAAAAGATATAGCAGAAGACATTAACAAATGGAAGAATATACCATGCTCTTGGCTGTTGTCAACCAAGGATCAACATGGTTAAAATGTCTATACTCCTCAAAGAAGTCTACAGATTCAATGCAATCCTCTTTAAAATACCAACATCATACTTTGAAGAAATGGAAGAAATAGTTATTCATTTTGTATGGAACCAGAAAAACCATATAACCAAGGCAATTTTTAGTAATGAAAACAAAGCCAGAGGCATCACTCTACTAGACTTCAGGCTATATTATGAGTCCACAGTGATCAAAACAGCATGATATTGGCATTAAAAAATAGAGACATAGACATATAAAATCAAAAAGAGAATCAAGAGATGAAACCAGTCTCTTATAGCTATCCAATCTTTGATAAACTAAAGAAAAGTATATACTGGGGAAAATAATAATCCCTATTAAATAAATTATGATGAAGGAACTGGACAACCACATGTAAAAGATTGAAACTGGACCTGCACCTTTCACCACTGACAAAAATTAACTCAAGATGAATGAAAGGGTGGAGGAGCCAAAATGGCAATCTGTAGCCAGCTTCCCGCAGAGGTTCCCGTCGAAAAGGAGTGTTAAAGGACAGAAACTCAGCAAGAAAGCCGATGGTTTGGATCTGAGCCAAAAGAAAAGGTC
>CAUYRH010134793.1:0-58471 GCA_963574655.1 Perodicticus potto | reverse complement strand
GCTGCGGCAAGAGAATTGCTAAACCCCAAGTGTTTGTCGTTGGTGTTTGCTTTGTTGCCACAGCACTCCCCCAAGGGTGACAGCTTAACAATCTTTCTAAAAAAAAAAAAAAAAAAAAAAAAAAAAGATCAGTTCTAGGTGCTTCTTAGCTCTGTCATCAATGTTGGGGCCTGATTAACCTTATGCTGCGATTTCCCTGGGAAGCCAGAAGCACACCCAAGTGAGAGTACACACACTGGCCTAGGGTCCCCAACTGAGCACTGCCTTTACCTAAACCAGTGTCCCTGGAGGTGCCAGGGCCCTGCTACCCTCAGTCCAATGTGCCCCACACCATTCGTCTTGCTAATCTAGCAGCGCTGGTGCTGGCTGGGCCTGTGAGAGACAGCAAGCCCCATGTCTGACAGATGTAAACACAGGGGTGGGGCTGCCCCCCCCCCATGGATAGAAATTCCATCCGCCTGGGTCTCCCAGGGAGGGCTGCTCAGCATCCTGGGAACCTCATGGCCCTCAGGGAGCCTTGAGCCCTAAGTTCATTGTTTGGCCCCTCCCTGTCCCAGTCTAGCCTGGGGCTGCGTGGGACACCCAGTTCCTCCTGGAATCTCTATTTGGGTTTGGTTTGGGGTTGGAGTTTGTTTCCATTCAGAGCAACTTGATCCCAACCCGGCCTCCAACCCTCACTGCCCCCAGCGTCAGGCATCAATGTTGCCCCTCAGGAGGAGGCTTGACTTTGCCCACATGCTGACAGGGCAGGCTCCTCCAGACCCCCCACAAAGGGCATAGAGAGGTCTGGCTGGCTTTGATGTCTTGAAAGGAGGCCCCCCCAGCCTCAACCCCGTCTCCCTCAGTACCAAGAAAGTCTGAGACTGTGAAGACCAAATGCCACCCTGTGGAGTGAAATGAAAAGGAACAGGCTTAGGGACACAGAATAGCTGGAGTCTAGACACCTCTTGACTAGTTCCTTACTATATGACCTAGAAGAAGATAACCAACCGCTGGTGGAGACAGCTGAAATGAAAGCTTGTCATGTGTGAGAAGATATAAATGACAGATGGACCAGATGACAGCTCAGTCCTTTCCCCTGCAGTTGATTAATTTCTTTGTTTTTAATGTGTATTCTATGCCTCTGACCCTTGCTATGGTGTACATTTTAGCCCTGCCCGCAAGGACTCTGTAGGCCTGGGGACCAAGTCCTAGATGAGTTAACTGGGCCTCGGAGAAACAGACAGGCTCAGGAGCTGGTGGGGCTGGACGCTGAGCCAAGAATGGTGCTCTCTACACTTCACGAATGAGGAAACTGAGGCTCCAGCAGTGACATGAACACGTCATAGTTGGGGAGGATTTGCAGGGCAGAGGTGGATGCTCAAGAAAGGGCATCTTTCATCTGTGCCCTTCCCTGGTGGGCTTGATATCAATGTCCTCAGCCCCAGCTGTGTCTCAGACATCTGCTTTTCCCACTGTCCATGTCTGAGTCCCATCAAGTTATCAAAGCTTTTCAGAGAGTTGGGTGCTCTTCAAGACCTTGCATCCCTCATATCAAAAGAAAGCTTAGAACCCTGATAAGATGTAAATCGATTATTGATCATCTAAAATTATTTTGCCCTTGTTGTGATGAAACTGGAGGTCAGAGAGACTGAGTGGCTTGTCCAGGATGGTCTCTTGAGTGGCAGAGTTGGGATCAGACTCTGGTCTGTCCACCTTTAGAGCCTTCCTCCCACCACTGAGGAAGTTTGGCTCTTGCATAGGGCAGGATCCCCGGCTGAGAGGGTCACAGCCTTCCCTGCCTCTCACCTGTTATGTGACCCTGACCAGAGAGATTTGCATGAATACTGCAGGAGGTAGACCCTTGGGTGCCACCTAATATTTTTGACACAAACACACTGGGGATTCTAGGATTCCATACGCAAAAATTCCATGTTGTAAATGGAATCCCTGGTTTTAACATAACATAATGCTAAGTTATCATTATTGTGGCTTTCTATGATTCAATAATTGTAGGATACTAAGATTACATCACTCTAAGATTCCATTATTCTGTGATTCCAAAGATCCTAAAATTCTAAGCTCCTCGGAGACGTTGGTCTCTAAAGAATAGGAAAATCCAGCTGGAAGGGTACAGAGAGGCAGCTTTTCCACCCTACTGACTTTTCAAACAATGACAGAGTAATATGTTATATGATTTTCATTGTGTTCAGAGGAAAGCATAGGCCTTGGCCAAGCCACATCAGAGCATCAGAGGGTGAGCTAACCTGCCCTGGAGCACAGCAGCCTGTGGAACTGGAAGAGGAAGACGGGGAGGAGGAGGAGAAAAAGGAGGGGAAGAAAGAGGAAAGGGAGAAGGGGGGAAGATAAAGAGGAAGAAAGGAGGAGGAGGGAGGAGAGAGGGAGGGAGGAGAGAGGGAGCAAGAGGAGAGGAGGAGGAAGGAAAGGAAGGGGAGGATGAGAAGGCATCCTCTCAGATGAGAGCTGACCAGGACTCTGTCCTCAAAGAGGGTCTGTACTATGCCTGGCACTGTACCAGGTACTGGGGCCATGTGTCATCCTTCCCTGGTCCCTACATGCCAGGAGTGTTCATCCAGGTGGAGGCACAGAGAAAGCAGATAAAAGCAATGTGGTGTTTGAATGAGAACAGGAGTGGGTCCTATAAATTAACTCTGTGATGGTGGTCACGGAGGGCTTCCAAGAAGAGGCAATATCTGCCTAGGGCCTTGAGAGCAGCAGATCAGCAAGGGCAGGGTGTCCCAAGAGTCTAGGGAGTGACAGCTGATTCCATGTTGCTGTTGTTTAAGGAGGGAGGTGGAAAGTGGCAAGAGATGGAGGGCAGAGTCCCCAGGGACCAGTTCATGCAGGACCTTGAACGCCAGGCTGAAGAGTTTGACTCCATCCTGAGAGCAGTGGGCAACGAGGGCAGGTTTTTGTTGGTGGAGGAAAGTCATTGGCATCCTGAGAATGTCACAGAAGAGAAGTCCTGAGATCACAGGGCTCAAATCTTTACCAGACAGTTGAGGAGGTGAGACCCAGAGAGGAGGATTGCTCACATCAGCCAGGGCTAGGAAGACCTCCCGGTCACCCCACAGATGGTCCTGGCAAAACAGTGAGATGCAGTAAGAAGCCATGGGTTATTGATATGTCTACACAACCACTTGGATAGATCTCTCAAGGGCATTCATTATGCTGAGTGAAAAAATGTCAATCTCAAAAGGTCACATACTATAGGATTCTGTTTGTCTAACAGTCATGAATGATAAAATTATAGAGATAGTGACTAGATTGGTGGCAGCTAGGGGTTGGGGAGAGTCAGGCTGGGTACCAGGAATCTAGGACCATCAGGGGTCCAGAAGGGTGTGGACAGGGAGGGCTGGAGGGGCCTGAGGCAGCAAGCACAGAGGGCTGTGTGTAGGCAGGGGAGGGTGTGGCTGAAAGGGATAGCATGAGAAGGATGTTTGTGGTGAGGGACAATTGTGCATCTTGATTGCAGTGGTGGATATGTGATAAAGACCGAGCTATGACACACATTGTACCAGAGTAGTATCCTGGCTTTGATGTCGTCCTGTAATTATCTAAGAGGTGACTGTTGGTGGAAATTAAGTGCAGGCTACACAGGACCTTCTGTGCTATCTTTACAACTTCCTATAAATCTGCAAGTATTTCAAAATAAAGGGTTTTTAGAGAATCAAATGGGCATACGGTATGAGTCTATTTGCAGATTCTGTCCAGTCCCATACATCCTGATTACCATAGCTATAGAAGTTCTCAGTCTAGTATGTGATTCCTCCCACTTTATTATTCTTTTTCAAAATAGTTTTTCTTTTTTTGAGACAGAGTCTCACTTTTTCACCCTCAGTAGTGAGCTGTGGCATCACAGCTCACAGCAACCTCCGGCTCCTGAGCTTAGGCGATTCTCTTGCCTCAGCCTCCAGAGAAGCTGGGACTACAGGCACCCGCCACAATGCCTGGCTATTTTTTTGTTGTTGTTGTTGCAGTTTGGCCGGGGCTGGGCTTGAACTCGCCACGCTCGGTATATGGGACCGGCACCCTACTCACTGAGCCAGAGGCTCCACCCTCAAAATAGTTTTATTATTTTTTTTTTCTTTTTTTTGAGACAGAGTCTCACTCTGTCGCCCTGGTAGACTGCTGTGTGGTCATAGCTCACAGCAACCTCAAATTCCTGGGCTTAAGTGATCCTCTTGCTTCAGCCTCCTAAGTAGCTGGGACTAAAGGTGTGCACCACTATACCCAGCTAATTTCCTTTTTTCCTATTTTTAGTAGAGATGGGGTCTTACTTTTGGTCAGGCTGGTCTCAAACTTCTGAGCTCAAGCAATCGACCCACCTCAGCCTCCCAGAGTGCTAGGATTACAGGTGTGAGCCACTGTTTTATGTATATTCTTTACCTTTCCTTTAGAATAATCTTATTTGTATCTAGAAAAGAAATTGGGCTGGGATTTTAATGGAGATTGAGTTGAACTTATAGATCAACCTCTATGAATCTATAATTATTTTAAAATAAAAATTTAAAAACTTTTAAGAAGACACAGAGGCTCGGCGCCTGTGGCTCAACGGGCTAAGGCGCCTGCCACGTACACCTGAGCTGGCGGGTTCATATCCAGCCTGTGCCCACCAAACAACAATGGCGGCTGCAACCAAAAAATGGCTGGGCGTTGTGGCGGGCGCCTGTAGTCCCAGCTACTTGGGAGGCAGAGGCAAGAGACTCGCTTGAGCCCAGGAATTGGAGGTTGCTGTGAGCTGTGATGCGACTGCACTCTATCCAGGGTGACAGCTTGAGGCTCTGTCTCAAAAAAAAAAAAAAAAAAGAAGAAGACACAGAGAGGACTGCACAGTTGGGGTAGAGGGCGCAGGAGGGCGCAGAGAGGAGGCAGGTGCTGACGTCCATTCTGAGGGCTGCACAGTCACAGCAGGCATGCGAAAAATGGCTTTAGTTCTTTTCTCATGGTTTGCAGTATGTGGGGGCTCAGTCATCTACTACTCCATGGTTTTCCTGATAATGTGGTGACAGATATGCAGTCTCACTTTCCCACCTTCTGGGGTAAAATCAAAGCAGCCTGTCTTTGTGCAGAGGTCGTTGTGCTACTGGTGTGTCTGGGTAAGAGATGCTTCAATGTGTGGCCACCTTGCCCTACAGTGCCCTTCCCAGAGGCTCCTCTGGTCTGCACTTCCAAAGAGGCTGCACAGACTCCACTTCCTGGAAGAGAAATATAACAGAGAATAGGGACTGGCCGGTATGCTCACTGCCTCACTGCTCTAGCTGTCCCACTCATGTCGCCAGATTCCTTCCATCCTGCCTGGCTATCTACTGGGCTCTCTTAGAAATGCAAACTCTTGTGGCCCTGACCCTGTGGCTCCCAGTCCCAGCTGCCCATTATGCTGTGGGTCATACAAGCAGTACAAGTTCAGCACGGCTACCAAAGTCTCCCTAAGACAGGAGGGAGCCAAATCTAGGTCTTCTGGCATATTCTACCTGCAGGAAGGGGTAGCTTCCCCAGACCTCAGTCCCTTGCCAGAGCACCAGGGACTCTGAGGAAGTCACCCTTCCTCACCCTTTGGCTACCTTAGGGAGCCCCTTGGGGTTAACTGAACAGGAATGGAAGTTAGTGGGCCATGGGAACAGAGCTGCAAACCATCATAGGTGATAGAGCTTGACAAGGGGCTGCTGCTTGCTATCCTGTAGCCAGGATGTCTCTGATGAAGAACAGGACACAAGGAACCACACAACCTGGTGAAATTTCAGGCAGCCATCTTAGCACTGGATGACCTGCTCCAGAAGTGGTCTCATCTTTACATTTGTCATAACTAGAAATTGCCATTACCTAGAAATTGTCCCCTTCAGGATGAAGAATGCAGGTGATCTTTTGCCTCACAGACACCCAAAGTACAAGTCAAAATATCACATCTCTACATATACTAAAGTCACAATGCAAGGCCTTACTAGTTCACTCCTTATTCCTTTTGGAGTTAACAGACATTACTGGTAGTAAACAAGGCACACATTTTCACTTCTCAAAATACACAATGAGCTCTTGAAAAAGGTATTCAATAGAACTTTCTTATCTCTGATTAATCCCAGATAACCAATTTAATTGAAAGACATAATGGTCTCCTCACACAACTCCTTTTAAAATGCTAATCCAGCAAGTAAACCCCTAAAATGAATCCCCATCTTGCCAGTGTCTTAACCTATCTTTATAAATTTTCCCTCTCATTCCCATCCCATGGGGGCTGGAGGCCAGATGGAGGGTGCACACTTTCCTGGGACCCATTAATCATAGATTGCCCCACAGGCCAGGTAGCTGCTTATCTGATATGGGACACATTTTAACCTAAACTTCCACCAAAAACAAAAACAGAGACCTGTTAAGAGCAGCTACACACCACTCTGGTGACTGCGGTCTTGTTCTACTGGTTTGGGTGCTTTCATTGATTAGCAGTCTGGGGTCCAAACTTTCTAAATGAGCTATTGTTTCAACCAAACATGGCAAATACTGAAGCCCACACCAACCCAAGTGGGTATCTACTGAGAAAGAAAATCGCAATCCCACATCCCAGGAGACACTTTCCTGGCCCAGAAGCTTACCCCTGGGGATGACATTCCCTCAAATGACATCACCCCAACCCAAGACCTCATCGATGGTGATGACCTCGCCCTCTGCACTGGAGACAACTTTACCCTGGACACTCAGAAACCTCTATAAATTAAAATCTCTCAGGTAATAACTGAGACATCCTGCCACCCATATTCTGCTTCTAACTCCATTTTGTTTGTCCATACTGGGTTGACCCATGTTGATTGGGAAACCTCTGCGCCTTCCAGTTCTGCTAATGGGACCTCCTGGCATTCAAGTGACCAATGATGTCACAACACAGTGACCAGATGTCTTCGCAGATGGGGCTGGCTGGGCTCCAGGACTCTGTTCTGTGCCCAGGGTGCAGCACCCTCCATGGTTGAGCCTCAGATTTCTGCTTGAGCTGATGCCATAATCCAACTTAAAATCCTTTAGAATGTGGTCCATATGGATCCTGGGTGTGTGGTGCAGTCCTGGATATGCTGTAAGAATTCTCGGAGCCCTTACCATTAGAGTAGGAAAGAGAATGTAGCTTTAAGGTTGTTGTGAGATCCAAATGAGAGAATGCACGGAGAATGAATTAGCTTACCAACTGGAACACTGTAAGCACTGATGCGTTACCTTTGATGACTGGGCACTCACTAAAGTTTTGCTGAATGAGTGAGCATCCCTATACCCATTTTACAGAAGAGGAAAATTCTGAAGGAAATGACTGGCTTGAACTAGTGGCTAGGATCTCAAGTGTTCCGGAATCAAATCTCTGGCTACATCCTTCCCAGTCTTTATTCCTTCCAAGCAGGCCCTCTCTGATTGGATTTTGCGGAAACTTTTGGTTTCTCTGCCCACTTGACAAATCCCAGAGAGGGTCTGAATCCACCCACACAGCTGTGAATGGACAGATGAGAGGAGACACAAATCCTGGTCTTCATCCAGCTCATCCCCAATTCTGGATGCTCCGGAAGCCACACCCTGTCCCCAAGCCTCTTTGGAAACCTTGGCAGACTTATCTGCAAAGGGGAGGGGAAAGGGTCTAGGGTCACACAGGGAAGATCAGAGGGAGGAAGAAAGCATGTCAGAGAGGGATGGAGAACACTACATGTGACCTCAGTCGTAGCAGTGAGCACTTGCTGTCCTCCCAGACTATAGACAGCCAGTAAAAACTGGCTTGCAGCCCTGACTCTGTCCTGAACCTGCTGGGTGACATTGACTAAATCATTCTCCTTTCTAGGCCTCATTTTCCCTGTCTGTGAAATGGGAAATTGAAGTAGAATAGGGTCCTCAGTCCATTGGTAGAAAGCAGGGTTTCTAGAATGATGGCCTCCTTGCTCCACTGGCCCAACACCCTCCTGCAAGTACCCAAGAATTTGGCTGTGGTATTTCATTTATCATACTGTGGTTCCCAGGTACCATGGCCGGCAGGCTGATTACTCAACAAGCTTATTACAGTCCTTAGTGACTAATAGCTTCTTTTTTCTGTTTGTGTTTTAAAGCCATAGCAATAACATTGGCTCTCAATTACTCCACTGAAATCACCTTATTCACTCTGCCCCTACCTACATGATAAACAGACCAACAGAAACAGCCCTCCTTAGAAAAAGAGGGCCTCTGCTTCTTTCATGGTGGGACTGGTCTCTTTGATAATGAAGCTGTTGTGTATCGGGGTGGGGTGGATTTATGAACTGTTGAGAATTATAGGATTAGGTCACTTCTCTGGTCCCTTCCAGCTCTGACCTACACATTGGACTTCACCAAAAGGAGGAGTTGAAAAGATAGCATCTTCCCTCTGAAAGTTTGAGTGTGGGGTTAAGAACCTGGCTGGGAGTCAGAGAGCCTGGCTTTTGGTCCCAACTCCTCTACTTGCTAGTCAGGTGAACTGGGGCAAGTTAAATCCTCTCTCTGGGCTTGTCTCCTTATGTTAAAAATGGGGGAAAATGAGATGACCTTCCACTGAAGGTGTGGGGGGTGGAGAGAAGGAAGTAACACATGAGAAGCACTTGGCATAAGGTCTCTGTCAAAGCCACCTGGCCTCTCCTTTCCTGGCTTTTTTTTTTTTTTAGAGACAGAGTCTCACTTTGTTGCCCTGGGTAGGGTGCCGTGGTATCACAGTTCGCGACAACCTCCAGCTCTTGGGCTTAGGCGATTCTCTTACCTCAGCCTCCCTAGTAGCTGGGACTACAGGCGCCCGCCACAATGCCCGGCTATTTTTCTGTTTTGCAGTTCGGCCGAGACCATATACCCTTGGTATATGGGGCCGGCGCCCTACTCACTGAGCCACAGGCGCTGCCCTTTCCTGGCCAGTTTTATGTGTCAAAACTACAAGCAATGAAATAGCCCAGCACAACCCAACAGCCCCAGCATCAGCCATGCAAAATTGCTAACTGCTAATTCTTCAGAGGGAGAGAGTAGGGACTGCCTACCCGCCTCCTTGTGTGGAGGGTACAGCAGAATCTTCCGTGGTTGTTTAATTCCCCATTCACAGGCCTCCTGTGAAGAACTCAGAGCAGCTTGGCTCCTTCGGGAGCCCACTTCTCACCTGCCATAGGCAGGTTTTTGCCTCCATAACCGTCATGGTTTCCCTCCATCTGTGGGTCTCCACAGAGTGGGGCCCAATGCCCCTTTACTATGCTGACATGGTCTTCGTAGTTAATATGACCTGCTTCTACACACAGCAAAAAAGCTAGGATGCCAGTGGTGAGCTAGTAAATGTGTAAAAGTAATTTCTCTGATGGGAAAAGAAATCCTTGATTTATATCATTTGTCAATTTCCATGGTGTAAATATTTCCATCATGGCTGATTTCAAACTACCGACATGACGACACTGAGCAGAGTTGGGAAGAAATGCACACAATCTTCTCTCATGTGACTTGGCTCCGGGACAACACTGAATAGCACTGAAATGAAATTCATGGAGAGTAACTTATAATAATAAAAATACATATTGGCCAGGTGCAATGGCTATGCCTGTAATCCCAGCAGTTTGAGAGGCTGAGACAAGAAGATCACTTGAGGCAAGAAGACCAGCCCAGGCAACATAGTGAGCTCCTGCCTCTACAAAAAATAAAAACATTAGCCAGGTGTGATGGTGTGCACCTGTAGTCCCAGCTCCTCAGGAGGCGAGAGGATAACTTGAGCTCAGCAGTCGGAGGTTGCTGTCAGCTGTGATGACACCGCTGTACTCCAGCCCAGGCAACAGAGTGAAACCCTGTCTCAAAAAATAAAAAATGCGTATTTCATTATTTTTGTGCTCAGGGCTGACTACTTTAGAAGACATAATAGAAGGATCTGTAGGCTCACCATGATTGTAACTGCTGTGTATGCGGACTGGCTCAGGTGTCCCACGTTGGTCCTCAAGTATCATGAGAAGTGTTGCTGTGGGTGACATACTCTAAATGGTGAACCAGTCTAAATGATGTTCTGAACAAAGGACAATCTTCCTTCAATTTACAAGGTAGTTGTAGTCCTAGAAAATTCAGAATATGTTAGAATCATGCTAATAATAATTGTGTCTATATATACAACAGACTTAGATTAAAACCACAGGTAATTATAAACAGGCTTTTCATTCACAAATGTCCCATAAGATTTCAAATGTCCACACTCACAAAACGCCAGTGGCAATCACTGTGACATCTAAAAGCCACTCCTTGGTTTGATACTTGGCACCTATTGAGACCCACTGCCCCAAATGTGTACCCCTTCACCGCAGGCAGGCCAATCTCTAAGACCCTCATCATGTTGTGGATTTACCAATTTGCTCATACAAATTCCACAACTTTCACCCGGAATTCCATCTTCCAAATTTTGACCGAGAAATCAGCCACCTATCCACCTATTCCTCCATCCATCTCATCTGTCCAGGCCTGAGGATCCAGGATGAAGCCAACCTGACCCCTATCCGCAGGGAGCTCCCAGCAAGTTGGAGAGTCAGACATATAGATAGATGTCACAGACAAAGACAATGCAGTGTGCCAAATGAGACAACAGAGGTGGGTGTCTTTGGCCAGTATAGTTTACAGCTAAGAATACCAGTTTTAGTTCTAAACACTTGAGTTTGATCCCTACCTGGGCAGGCACTTACTGTGTGACCTCAGCAGAGTGGCTTCAATTTCTGGGCTTCAGTTTTCTCCACTATAAGAGCTGAAGAGGTAAAAATCCTGATGCCCCACGGCTCTTGGGACAACGATCATGGTGGGCCCACCTGCCTGGCACAGGGCTCAGAGAATCAGAAATGGCCAGCCACTGGCCCCTTCCTGGTGGTCCTATGTAGCCAGCTGCCGACTCCTGAGGGTGAAAGGGCTGCTCTGTGGCAACTAGGTTGGGCAGATTTCTGCTGATGGGAAGATTGTCTGGGCTTGCAGACCAAGATTCAGAATTAACTGAATTTCCAGGGCTAATGCAGCGTCCTCACTGTGCCCTACTCTGGCTCCTGTGACCCCATGCTAGGCGGAATGCGTGTGGGGGTAAAGGCAGGCAAGGGAGTCAGTCACCGCTCAGAGCAACTGGGGCCCACCACTCACCGCACTGTGCCCCGATTCTGGGCCAGCCCTGAGTGTCCACTGATGCTGAAGGATATGAAGATGAGAGACAGCCCATCTAGTGGAGAAGGCAAACTAGCCCTTCTCACTAGCCCTCCCCATCCTTCTGGCCTGTCACATCCCTCACCAGCAACTTCCATATTACTAGATGACTATCAGCCATTCTCAGTCCCCATCACCCACCACATCTTACCTCTCAGCTGCCCTGGGCCCACTGGCCTCTCTCCTCCTCAGCCATGTGGCAGACTGCATGCCCTCCTTCGGAGGAAGACTCCCACCCTGCCCAAGCCCTCCTGGGCCGCAACATGCCACTGTGGGGAGGAGGAAATCACCCTACTTCCCTGTCTTACCCCAGCCTGAGTGTGCTCCCTGGCCTACAAAATAGCAAACAGCTGCTGTGACCATGGGCTGCCCAGACCCCAGGGGCCTGGGGGGAAGCAGGCCAAGGGGAACTCGGAGAAAGAGCTCTTAATAACATACCTTCCCCAAGCTGCTTCCAAAGAAACTTCTCCTCACAAATCATTCCATAAACACTTAGAAGGCTCTCAGGAAAGCGTGCACAACTCTCACCCGGCTATTAGGAGGCTCCTCACAAGTAAATTGAGACCAGGCAGCAGTGGCCTGTGCCAAATCCCCCTTCCTGCCCTCTTCCCACACGACATCCTCCTCCCCCACCCTGGGCCCTTCAGCTTCAAGAGCCCGGGGTCTCCTCCTGTGGTGTTCTGGGCCTCTCCTCCAGCCCTGGCCCTCTCTCTGCTGGACCGGGGGGGGGGGGGTACCCTGTTTCCCTAGCAACCAGCTCCCTCCCCACCCAGAAGGCTGGGTTTCCAGAGGGCTCCCCTGAGCTGCTATGTAGACCTAAATCCTACTGAGACTTCTGAGGGCCACACCACAAGGCCAGGCATGGACAGACTGGGCCGGCCCACACCCCCACTCCATCCCAGCCACCCCTCAGCTGAGGCTGCTGGTGCCTCTCAGGCTGGGGCTGCTTGATAGGGAAATAACTCCAGGTTCATCCAAGTCACGAGCTGGAAAATCCCTCCCATCCAACAATCCCCTCCAGGGAGAGCGTTGTGCAACTCACTCAGCTGGCTAATATCCAGCGCTTGGCTAATATCCAACAAAGATCGCGGAATTACTTGATTGTTCATAGTTGACACTTTTGTTTATAGGTTCGCAGCTTACCCGTGTAATGACTTTCACTAGGGTCTTTGAGTAGTACAATAGCAAGGCTGGCACTCCAATAGAGTTCAGCATGACTGGCTTTGGAAAATACTTTAGGAATGACTGCCCCTATTTCTTGGCTTATCCAATATTATTTTAAAGAGCAAAAAGCTCTCTTGTAAACAGAAATCAGTAAAATAAAGAAGACATTCAGATGAAAATAAACATGCGGATTTGTGGGCACTGAATGTGATGGGCTTTGGGAGTCAGGCCCTGGGTACAGATCTTGGGGCAAGCCCCGGCTCACCACTGATGGGAAAGCTGATCATGTGCAAGCCCCTGCCGGCCTCACTACACAACTCTGCATCTCCCCTCACTCTACTACTTCTGCTGCCTCTTCACATGTGGTCAACAGAGGTCTCCCAGGGCACCCAGAGGCTGGGGCCCTTGCTATGGCACCAGGCTGCTCACTCTGGGAGTTCAATCATGGGGTACCACTCAGTCCTTCAGCAAACATTTAGGGAGCCTCTTCTATATACCAGGTATACCATCCCTGAGTCAAAGGATTGAACATTTCCTTCTGCCGGGCAGGGATCAGAGTCTAGGCTCAAATCTACAGGGAAACAAATCCAGGTCCAAAGACAGCAGTAGAGAAGAGTTAGACTTCTGGTGTGTTGGCGGCAGTAGGAGAAAGAATGGAAGGAAGAGTGGAGTCTACACCTGGGCTCACTACGATGATGATGATGACGATGAGGAGGATACTGATGGTGATGCTATGATGATGATGGTAGCTACCATTCGTGGGGTACATTGAAGTTCAGAAAGGTGATGTGAATTGCCCAATGTCACACATCTAAGAAGAAGAAGGAGCAAAATGGAAGCCCAGGACAGATGACAACAGACTCTTTCCCCAGACCCAAACCAGAGGACTCCCCTCTGGAAATTGAGCAAAGTAGGCACCACTCCACAGCATGTGACGTATGGGACTCAGGACAGACCCTGCAGCCTCCTGCAAAGCCATGTCCTCAGATGTCAGGGACTTGAATTATCACCATTGGTGCCCTGCCCCTCTGCACCTAGCATTGTCTTCTTCAAACACCTCAGTTCTTTATACATCCCTGGGGAATCAGGGGACTTTCCCTCAACTAGAAGACAAATCAAAGACTTGTATAATTACTGAGTTCAGAATTCCGGGGTGACTTACACTATCTTCCTTCAGAGTTGGATGCATTCTTACAATCTGCAGCTGAATAAAAAAATCACCCAACACTCTATTACCCCACCATGGAGGAGAGCGAACAACGTAACCACAATAACAATTCCCATTTGAAAGAGAGAAGAAAGGAAAACAGTGCACAAGTCTACCAATCCATAGTACCGACCAGTCCCTCATGAATAGGGGTGGCAAAGTTTCCCAGGCCGGGGTGGAGGGTTGAATTACTTGAATGGAATGGTAGGAAGAATCTGCTCCCACTCCAAAGATGTCCACATCCTAATCTCTGGGACCTGCGAGTATGGTATAATAAATGGCAAAGAGGTATTAATATCAAACATGGAATTAGGGATGCTAATTAGCCAACCTTAAAATAGGGACATAATCTTGGACTTTCTGGATGAGGCCAATGTAATCACAAGGGTCCTTGAAAATGGAGGAGGGAGGCAGAAGATCCAGTGTCAGAGTGACAGGATGCAAGAAAGGCTCAGTCGGCCATTGCAGGCTTTGAAGAGGGAAGGGGTTGTGAGCCAAGGAATGCAGACAGCCTTAGAAGCAAGACTTAGGAAAAGGCAAGGGAATGCATACTCCACAGGGCCTCCAGAAAGGAACACAGCCCTGCCGACACCTTAGTTTTAACTCAGTGAGACCCCTTTTGGATTTCTGGCCTACAGCATTGTAAGATCATAAATTAGCGTCGTTTAAGTCCCTAAGTTTGTGGTAACAAGAAAACTGGAACTCAGATAACAGCCAACTTGTCCAAAATCAAGCAGTGAGTAGAAGAGGGAGCCCATCGCAGACTCCCACCCATCTGGCCTCTAGCCATGCCAGGGTGTTCACATAACTCCCTTGCCCAGTATATTTCTCTTCTTTGCTTGAGCCTTCCAACAACAGGGGGCCATGAACTATAAAACTTCCTGGCCTCACTGCCTGCAGGGAGTATAAGACAGCACAATGGATGGCAGCTAGAATGTCAGACTCTGGGCCAGCCCACAGGCAGTAAATCCAGGATGCAGTTGCCTTGATAGTGGGCCACAGCTGAGCTTCCCTGCTCTTGGGGGATCAGGGTCTTTTAATGAAAATCTAGATTTCTGGCTAGGTGTGGTGGCTCACTCCTGTATGAGGAGGCCATGTTGGGTGGATTGCTTGAGCTCACAAGTTTGAGAACAGCCCGAGCAAAAGCGAGACCCCATCTCTACTAAAAATAGAAAAAAAAAAAGAACTGAGGCAAGAGGATTACTTGAGCCTAAGAGTTGGGGGTTGCTGTGAGCTGTGATGCCACAGCACTCTACCCAGGGCGACAGCTTGAGATTCTGTCTCAAAAGAAAGAAAAGAAAAGAAAATCTAGATTTCTGACCCCCTCTCCTATCTCCAGCCTCCATGCCCCCTCAGTTGAATTGAGAAGGTATTGGAATGCATCGCTTTGTACTCAATGGAGGAAATGTGGAGCTTTGTCTTTCACGATTTAGTCCTCTCTCTGTTGTCACCTCCACTCCTGTCTGATCCAAGAATGTCCCAAGGGTGGTCGAGGTGAAGAAGGACAACTCTGGCTCCTCCAATTTCTTCCTGACAAATGTAAAATGGGTTGGGAGGCCACAGGGGAGGTAAATAAATCCCTAAAAGTGCCTCATGTGCGATTTGAGGCTGAGAGTAAGTTCATATGTAGGTAGGGCTCCATGGGAGTGTCCCCAGGGGCTGGCCTGGCCAGCTGACAGCCAAGACACAGCTGCCTCCCTCTTCTCCTAATATATGCACAACCCACAGAGTCCCAGGCCCATGCCACCCTGACTGAATGGGAACAGTCCAGGGTCCCAGGGTCCAGATCCCAGAACCTAAACAGACTCCAGAGGTCAGATAAAACCCAGGGAACATCTAATCTGACCTGTTCATTAACCTAGAGAAGGGAAGTGACTTTCCTAAGGTCATGCAGCAAAGCCAGGACTACTGCCTCATAAAGCCTCAGTTTCCGAGGGGTAAAATATAGCCTGTTGAGAAGCTCAAACAAGGCAGAAATTGCTAAGTGAATGTGAGAGGGAAATAACATGAATTGAGCACACACTGTGTACTGGGTACTGTGCTAAAAATTGTCAAGTCTCACGTCATTTCACCTTCAGTCTGTGAAGTTGTTTCCCACATTTTACAGATTAAGAAACTGAGGCACGTCAAGGGAACTTTTCAGGGGAATAAAAACCATCACCTTAATGTGGGTAAAAGTTACACAGGTATTACATATGGAAAATAATTGAGATTGGTGTATTTTACACTCTGACAATTATATTTCAATTTTTTAAAATGTGAAACTGAGGCTCGAAGAGGGTGAGCAGCTTTTTCAAGACCACAAGGCTAGTGAGTGGCAAAGCTGAGCCTTCTACTGGTGTTGTCTGGATGGATCACCTCTCACCACATTGTCGTCATGTCTTGTGTCAGTGTCACAATGATGCTTTCCATACTTTAAGTCTGTTCCAGTTGCAGAACCCAGACCCAAGGGAGTGCTGGAAGGCCTGGGAGACTCTGTGGAGAGGTCCAAGTCCAAAGGGCAGACACCAGTTGGACTTCAGCCCCAGCCCCTCATTGGCCCCTGTGTAGCGCATAACTAGAAGAGCTGTAGATAGCCCCGGTGGGGGGGATCTCAGGTGGGCAGAGGGGACACCACCCACACTGTGGGCTTGGGCTCAGAGTGGGACAAAATTGTCCTTCCTAACCCACCTGGATATTTCTGATGTCCCCCACCCCCATCTGTCTAGGACTTGAGGGGCTTCTTTGGATCCAGGACCTGAATAGGGCTCTTAGCTGCAGGGAACACAGGTTACTCAGTCACTTAGCAAATGTTTGCCAAGGGTTCTCTCTGTGGCAGGACTTGTCCTGGGCTCTAGGGACAGAGACATCAGATCCATTGCCTGCCCTGGAGTAGTCCCTGGATGTGCTGGAGAGATAGGAAGAAAGATATAAATGACAAAAAGGCACCCCTTCCTCAGAGCAAAAAATTGTCTTAATAAACATACAAATCCCCCAGGACAGCATTGTGGAGGCTGGCCCCCAGACTGGTTTAGGGCCAACGTGCATAGCTGGGTGGCCCTTTTCTGCCCTAGATCTCCAGGCTGTGCTTTCCTGCAGCTCCACACAGACCCCGGCCTCCCTCCCTGCAGCCCACACCCTCTCTTGCACTCACTTGTCCCCGACCTGGGCCTGCTTCTCGCCCATCCAGGCCTTCTTGCCTGCCAGGCACAGGTAGTGGGGGGCTGAATGGGGGCTCCCCCAGGCCCCCACCTGCCTAGGACCGTCTGGGTTCTCTGCGTGAGAGTGTGTGCAGACGTGGCCCTTGAGCCAGGGCAATGGTCCTTGAAGCACACAAGAGCATTCCTCGTCAATGTGACGTGACCACAGGGGTCACTTGGAAAGGGCAGGACAAATGGGTCATGAGAGAGAACAGGAGCATAGTGGGAGCCCCTCCCACCTGCACAGCAGTTTACCCTGTACAGAGCCTGTCTCCATACCTTGGCTCCCTGAAAGAGCCGCTACAAATGAACTGGTGAGGCAAGGGAGGCTCAGAGAGCTCAGTCACTTGCCCAAGGTCACACAGCCACACTGCTGCCCAGCTGAGCTTGCACACCAGTCTGCCCCTCCATCCCGAGCCT
The DNA here is from genome assembly GCA_963574655.1 of Perodicticus potto. Taxonomy (NCBI): domain Eukaryota; kingdom Metazoa; phylum Chordata; class Mammalia; order Primates; family Lorisidae; genus Perodicticus; species Perodicticus potto. Next base: position 41,347 of record CAUYRH010134793.1, on the reverse strand, counting down.
CCTTCACTACCCCCAGCCCCTCCTGGCTCACATGGGTGGCTTTCAGGAGGCAGGGGGCTGGGCCCCACGGAGCACACCAAGGCATTGGAGTTGGCGTTGGTGATGGAGCTGCCGAAGCTGAGCTGCCGTCTACTGGGAGGAGGTCACGGTCTGCAGATGTCATGGTCTGTTGGCTTTGCAAGCAGGATGATATGGGGAGGCCCACCTGGCCTGGGATGGGGACTCTCGCCCTGGTAGGTTGGGGGGCTCTTGGCAGAGCCAGAGGATAGAGCAGCACCACCTGGGCCCTCCTTCTTCCCAGCTCTTGCTAGAGCATGGGGGCAAATAGTCCATCAAAGTCTCCTTTGCAGAATGGGTAGGAGGGTGGTGAGCTGGATAAGGCGTTCCCTAGGGGAGATAATGGGACTTCAGACCAGGAGCAGCATTCTCCAGCCCCCTTGAAAGGCCAGCAACTAGAAAGAGCAGAATAGATGAGCATGGACACTCTGGAGTCACACTCCTGGGTTCAAATCCCAGCCACGTCTCTGTGACCTTAGGCAAGGTCATCTTTACCTCTCTGTGTTTCAGCTGTCCCATATAGATGGACTAATATCAATGTTTATCTCATAGAGTTGTTATGACAATTAAATAACAACCCTTGCCACCAGCAATCAGGGCCAGAGGCTGGAATAAGGATCTAGGTCTCCTTCCAACAAAGGTACAGCATACACATGAGAAGGGCTACCTTAGAATTGCTTCCAAAGCCTCTTCCCCTCTCCAGGCCTCAGTCTTTCTATCTGCAAAGTAGGTGAGTCAGTCTATCAGGTCCCCAAGTCTGTGAGGGGTTAGCTTCCCCATGCCCTGTGCCCCCTCAAGTGCTGATGGGGACAGAACAACAGCTGGACTACACAGGGCCCCAACATGTCCAAGGCTGAGGACAGGAGGGAAGGAAGGAAAGACGGTCTCTTTAAGGAGACTGGCAGTGGTGGCAGGTGTGGAAGGATGCTCCTGTGGAGGAGTGGGGTGCCATCTCCCCACTGTCACCCACCCAACTGAGTAAGGCAAGGCCATGGGAATAGGATCAGAATTGGGGATCCCCAAGCTGCTCCTCAGTTGACTCCTTCAAAAACAAAAACATGGCAAAGCCTTTCTCTCTGGAGTGGATTGACACAGATTACAGAGCCATTTGTGACTAGACCGATAGATGTAGGCTCCCAACCTGCCTCTTCCAGTTAGTGCTGTGTGCCCTTGGGTAAGATAATCAACCTCTCTGTGCCTCCATTTCCTTAACTGTAAGATGTGGCTAATGACCCCTCCCTCACAGGAGATAACACAGGGGAGAACTACATAACCAGAGTTGGTACTCAGAAGATACTGCCTCTTTCCCCTTCTTTGGTGATTCAAGCCAACCACCTGATGCCACCTAAAATGGGCTATACCCTGGCATGGACCGGGGACCCAAACAGACTAGCCTCTGGCTTGCATTTGATGAATTCAAGGGTCCTAGGAGAAGCCAACGGGGTAGCCAAAATGTAGGGATGACTGAAGTCTTCATGCGGAGATGGAAGCATGGCTGGCTCCATGACTGGCTCTTTTTCATAATAGCTGAAGTTGAATGGCCACTACCCGGGGTTCATTGTACCATTCTACAGGATTTTGTATGTATGTTTTCAATCACCTCTGATACTTCTGTCTATGTGTAACAGTCTCAGCCAGATGTTCACAGAAAGCACTGGGGGATCTATCCAACTTTGTCTCCTCTGGATAAGCTCCAGTGTAACTGTGGAGCTGAGAGCAGGTGGTTCTCCAAAGCAGGGCCTCCCTGCTGTGGACCTGGCCATTCTTCCCTCTGCCCTTATCCTGGGTGGCCTACAGGTGGGCTGAACCACAGGTGGCAAATATTTGCTGACCAAGGGGAATGTATTGTCACTGAAGACCACTCAGCAGGTGTCTGCACATGAGGGGGGTGAAACAGGGGGCAGTGGCTGGGGGAGGAATTAGTGGAAGCCTCACACCTGTGGGGAGGCCCAGACAGTGGGTGACCCAGCCCCAACCCTGGTCAAGTTCAAAGGCTGATAGAGATGACTGGGACCAGACTGGGCACTTGAACAACAGTACACAAAAAAGTAAAGATGTCATCAAAACCTGGGATGACAGCTCCGCAGCTGCATTTGAGCCAGAAAGAACTAAGCATGAGATGACAGGCTGGATCTCCATGGCAGGCTGAGGAGGAGGGCACCGCCAGCTCCTGGGAAAGGCCATGTGCCCAGAGAGACCCCTAAAGGGGAAGGCAGGTTGAACAAGAATGGGGGAGGCCTGGCATGTCAGCACCAGGCTGTCAGTGTGCGGGGCAGAGGACCCCATGGAGCCCCAGATCCACCCCTGACCTGGGCAGTCTCATAGGGCACCCCACTCTCTGAGTAGAGAAGGGAGCAGTGGGGAGAAGGAATAGCGGGGCCCTCAGCAATGAGGCTGCAGCATTGGAACCTCCCCTGTTCTTTTCTGGGGTAGTATAAGGGTGTCAGAGCCTTGAAGCTGGGATCTGTGGGGTGGTCTTGGGTGAGCACCTTATCCTCTTAGGCCTTAGCTTCTGCCAAGTTGGCCTTTTGGTTGGTGGAAGTGTCCAGGGGGACAATGTGTGTGGGAACGTGAGCTTTCTCCTGCTGTTGTTATTGATATATGACCTTGGAGCACCAGTGTAGCCATTCTGGCAGGGCTCCAGGTGGGAGCAGGAGTGTGATCTGCTCAGATAAGGGGCCCCCAGTTCCCAAACAGGATGGCAGCAGCACTGCCACTGTGTGATTGGAGGGGCCATCATAACAGGTGAGCCGGGAAAATAATAATAACATGAACTGCTCCTTTCTGCCGCCAGAGATCACAGATGGAAAGTGCGGGTGCAGGGACATCATGGGGACAGAGTGCTGGTGAGGGCCGGTTGTCCTTGTGCCCATCTGCTCTAGGACTCTGTGTGAATATTTGGGGGAAAGCCCAAGCAGGCAGCTAGTCTCAGCTAAGTGTGCCTCAGCCTTGCTGCAGGTGGGTCTCCAGGGTGGGGGTGGGGGGCACCAGTGCACTGGAGGGGACTTCAGTGGGCCAACTAAAAAGGCCCTGTCCCTGCCTCCATGTGATCTTGGAAGTCCCCAGCCCTCTCTGGACACTAGGATGCCCATCTACATCAGGAAACTTATTTCTGACTCTAGTGTGATCCTGACAAGGCTTTTCTGAAAGGGTCTGGGGTCTGCAGACTAGAGCAGTCCACCTGGGTGGCACCTCAGGCAGGGGCAGTCACCAGCCACCCCAAGAAAAGCTTGACCAGCATGCGGATGGAGTCTCCCTCTCGGCTGACACCCCCTCCCACCACCCTGGGCTGGCTGCTCCTGCTGAGACGCTCCTCCAACACCCAGGAAGTGCTGTTCCCTCTGCCCAGCACCCTCCTGCTCACCAGCCCCACCTCTGTGAACACATCTCCATGCTTCACTCCGGGATTCAGACCAACGACAACTCCTTCAGCCCCCTTGGGGCTTCCTCACTCTGGGTTCACACAGCAGCAGGGCTTCCCAGCCCTGATCACACTGCACTATCACTGTGATCTGAGTCTGTGCCCTTTGACTTGTGTGCCTGGGGACCCCCTGAGCTCTGGGACTCCTGAGTGTGACTCCTCTCTATGTCAGAGTCCTCAGCACCAGGCCTGGAGCTAACAGGTTGTTAATAAATGTGGGATGGATGATGAGGACTACAGTGATAAAGGAGTATGTGTGTGTCTCTGTAAGTGTGTGTGTTTAGGAAAACATATTTGCTACGGTTTGAATGTGTCCCCCAGAAAGCATGTGTTGGAAACTTAATCCCCAATGCGACAGTGTTGGGAGGTGGGGCCTAATGGGAAGTGACTAGGCCATGAGGTTGGAGTGAATTGATTAATTCCATTATCATGGGAGCAGGTTCCTTATATCAATAAAATGATGAGGCTCGGCGCCTGTGGCTCAACGGGCTAAAGGCGCCAGCCACGTACACCTGAGCTGGCGGGTTCGAATCCAGCCTGGGCCTGTCAAACAACAATGATGGCTGCAACCAAAAAAAATAAATAAATAAAATGATGAGTTTGGGCCCCTGCTGCTGCCCCCACTGTGGAGCGGAGCCCCTGAGATAGCTTGAACCAGCCATCCAGTGCTACCCGTGGGCATCCTGGAGGTGGCAGAGCAGGGAGGGTCCCAGTGTTTGCATGTGGCTCATGGCAGACAACAGTCCTGTGTGGGGTGCTGCGTTGGTACCCCAGTCACTGGGCCGAGCCCAGGGCTCCAGCATATATTTTCAGAGCCCCCCCTGCAGCTGCAGGGGAGGGCCCAGCAAGACACCAAGAGAAGGCTCGGCGCCTGTGGCTCAACGGGCTAAGGCGCCAGCCACGTACACCTGAGCTCGCGGGTTCGAATCCAGCCCGGGCTGCCAAACACCAATGGTGGCTGCAACCAAAAAATGGCCGGGCATTGTGGCGGGCACCTGTAGTCCCAGCTACTTGGGAGGCAGAGGCAAAAAGACTCGCTTGAGCCCAGGAATTGGAGGTTACTGTGAGCTGTGATGCCCCGGCACTCTACCCAGGGTGACAGCTTGAGGCTCTGTCTCAAAAAAAAAAGACGCCAAGAGAAGGTCACTGTCAAGTATAAACACAAGGAGCTATGAAGCCACTCGACCTGGAGGAGTGGATTCTGGAGCAGCGCCTCTATGACTGCCAGGAAGAAGAGATCCCCAAGCTGGAGATTGATATGGATGAGCTCCTGGATGTGGAGGATGACCATACCCAGGCTGCCAGGGTCAAGTTGCTGCTGGTTGACTGTTACAAACCCACTGAACCTTCACCTCTGGCCTGCTGGACAAGATGCAGGGCATGCAGAAGCTGGACACACCCCAGAAGAAGTAAGGGTCCCTGAGCCAGGTGAATGGTGACTCCCAAGGACAGTCACAGCTCAGTTTTCCGTTGTTTTTTTTTTACTATTATTAAACTGATTGGACTTTTTTGTGTTTTTTATATTGACTCTGAGGAGCGGGCCCTTTAATAAAGCTAGTGTATACCTTTGGAAAAGCTTTAAAAAAAGAAGGTGACTTTGGTCCAAGGGAGGGGACTCCTACCCTTAATCCCAGCATTTTGGGAGGCTGAGGCAGGAGGATTGCTTGAACCCAGGAGTTGGAGGTTGCTGTAAGCTATGATGATGCCACTGTACTCTGGCCCAGGCAATGGAGCAAGACTCTGCCTCCAAAACATAAATAAAAGGGCTCAAAGGAGTGGGGCGCTGGTCCCATGTGCCAGAGGTGGTGGGTTCAAACCCAGCCCCGGCCAGAAACTGCAAAAACATAAATAAATGAAAAAGATAGATATTACCTTCTCTTGTGAATTCTCTCTCTCTTCCTTTCTCTCTCTGTCTTGCTCTTTCTCTCTCCCTCTCTCTCCTTTCTGCCTTCTGCCATGGGATGACATAACAAGAAAGACCTCACTAGATGCCAGCCCCTCATTCTTGGACTTCCCAGCCTCCAGGACTGAGAAAAATAAGGTCTATTCATTATAAATTTCCCAGCCTGTGGCATTCTGTTACAGCAACACAAAACAGACTGGGGCAATGTCACACAGGGTGAAATGAGCGGTGAGAATGAGAGAGTAGGCCTCAGTGCTCAGGGCATCAGAATTCCCAGGAAGCAGTGGGTCGGGGCTACCAACTAACCAAAGGGGGCCTAAGCAGGGATGAGCAGCCCTCTCTGTGCCAGAGACCCCACCAAGGACATCCAGCAGGACCCAGCAGACACCCTAGGGCACCCCCTTGGGAGCAGAGCCTGGAAGCCTGTGCCAGGGCAAGGTGGACCCTCCTCTGCTTCAGCACAGCCCTGGGCCCAGCCTGGCTCCCTGCTGGCCTGACTCTATTGACCTGCTGGGGACAGAGGGAAGGGGAGAGAAGGATGTGGGGAGAAAGACTGCACCCAGGGTCCAGGGTTCTCATATGATGAGTCTCATGAGATCCTCACAGCAGCTATCAAAGGAAGCAGGAGAGAAGTGACTTGCCCAAGGTCATGCGGCAGAAAGCAGCAGAGCTGGACCCTATAGCCCTCCCCCTCCCCCTCCATCTTGACCCTACAGCCCTCACCCTTTTCTTCTTTCCAGGCTGCTGTTCCAAAAGGGAAGGTGAGAGAAACTCCCAATGCTGCTGAAGTCGCACAACGCAAGGAAAAGCGGGGGAGATGCGGAGTTAGCAGAATGCTGGCTACGCCACACTCAGTCACTGATCCAGGGAACCAGTCCCACCCTGTGGGGTTGATGGTGTTTTTGTACTGAGTTGATTGGCCTCCCACAGGTTCTGTGGGATCAGGGTGGCAGAAGGTTCCTGCGGTATCGACAAAACACAGAATCAAAGGTCGTGGACCCTGATGTGTGAGTGACTGAGTAATTAATGCCCCTTTGAACCTTGGCTTCCCAGTATGTAAAATGGTATGACAATCACCACTAAGTCCATCCTATGGGCTTCTGGGGCCTGCGAGATTGCGGAGGTGAGAGCCTTTATGGGACCTCTAAGTATCCTGCACCCAGAGGGATATCACAGCCAGCATCCTCCCAGGAGCAGGTGCTTGGCACCCATGGGGTCTGGGGAAAAAGGAGGCCACTCCTTGTCTGGTCTGTGGTTTCTTCTGAGCCACCTGTACCCCAGGGCCTTGCTCAGCCTACCCAGCCCTGCTCCTCCCTGCCCTGCCCTGTCTGTCCCAGAACCTCCAGGTCTCCATTGTTCTCCAAATCCTTCTGTTCTTTTAACCTGGAGCTCTGGAAACAAAGCACATTCCATTCCAAAGATTCCACAATGCCCCCTCCCCCAGCTTCCTTCAAAGGGCTGGCTGCTGGGGCTGGGGTCTGTCTTCACAGAGATGCCAAGCCTCATGCCCCTCCCACCTCCACAATCTTAGCTGCCTCTGAAGTTCCTCCAGCAGCTCCGAGGAGGGGCCCTGTCATGGAGGGTGCAGCTAGGTGAGGCCTGACCACAGTGTTTGAGTTCAGCTTGGCCGGGCTCAGGGCCAGGCTCTTCCTTGGACATACTGGGCAGCCCCAGTTAAGCCACTGCCCTTTTGGGACCTTTTTCCCCCTCTGTAAAAGGAGTGACACAGCAGGGGGGGATGGTCATGAGTGTCAAGCACCCCTGGGCCCTGCCTTGATCTGAGCAGGTCATCAGGACTCACTGTGGCTCAGTTTGATCTCATCTGATGGGGGCTGATAACAGCACCTATCCCCCCTGGTGGCTGTGGGATTAGATGAGCTCTGTAGATACTCCATGGTGACAGATTGCACGTTTGTGAGTCTGGGGGCCAGGGGCCCGGGGAGCGGAAGGGCTGTAGCCTGAGCCAGACCATGTTGGCAATAAGGGGGAGAATTCAAGGGAGCTTCCCAGGCCTCCAACTCACCCCATTCTATACTTTCCTGGTACCTCCCCTCCTGGGCAATCTTTATCCCCGCCTCTAAGTGTGTCTCAGGTTCTCTTTCCAACACCACATGGGCCACGTGACGTCTCACAGGCTTCACTACCTTGCACCATCAGCTTATGACCTCGGTCACCCGTCCCCACAGTCTCCTCCTGCAGAGCCTCCCATCTCAAACCCAGCCAACCCTCTTGGCACCAACTGGATACCTGGGCACCACCTTCAGCACCAAGCCCCCCTACCCCTACCAGCAAAAGCCCCCTTACTGGTCTCCCTGCCACTTTGGGGCTGTGGTGAGTTATTTAAAAATTGCTTAAATTTTTTTTCTACAAATTTCAGTATCCTTGTCCAGCCTTAGGCCAGGACCTGGGCTCACTGGTCACCTGCATACCTAGCCCAGTCCTGGCACGGAGAACAACATGCTTGATCACCTTCTCTGCATCTCTTCTTCAGGGAGCTTTGACCCTACTGAGACTGGTCACCTCACCTACTGTCGTCTCCCCAGGCTCCGGTGCAGCCACATTGGCTGTGGGTGTGCCCTGCCTGCTCCTTCTTACCTCAGCCTCCTCAGGCTCCTCCCTCTGCCAGGGATGTCCTCCCCTCCCCTCTTCTCTCACTCACATCCTCCCTGATCCTCAGACTAAGTTTACCCCCTTCCATCCCTCCCTGCAAAGCCATTTCCACCGTGGTCATTTGTGAGGTCTCCCCAGCAGCCTGTGAATCCTGCTCAGGTCCCAGAGCAAGTGGCGGCAGAGCTGGAAGCTGAGCCTCCCCTGGCCCAGGGCCACCTCCAGAGCCCCTCACCACCTATCTTCTAGGGCAGGGCCCAACAGAGGCCGCTCCCGGGGGGCCTTCTACTGAGAACAGGAGCTGAGGCAGAACTGGCCCCCTGGCAGGCACTTGCCTTCCCGCCAGCCTAGGCTGTGCCCCAGCTGGCTCCCGCCCTCACTTTCTCCTTAGAGTCCTCTGTGCCCTGAGAATCCTGGGGAGTTCCACCCACAGAGCTCAGGACAGTCACTTCCACTGCTCCTCTGATGTCTCCTCCTACTTTCATCAAGAGCCAACTCACATGAAACCTGCTGACCCTCAGGCAGGGCTGTCCACCTGCCTCAGGGCACCTGTGTGGCAAGAGCTTCCTCCCAGTCAGCCTCCCCACACACACACCAAGCCTGGAGCCCCTAGAGGCAGGGCCTGAGCCACTCCATCTCTGTGTCCCCCACTTCCAGCACCAGGACCTCAATTGGGTTTGGGTTGGGTGTTGAACAGATGGATGGAGGATGGGAGAACAATGGGTGAATGGCAGAATTAAAGGGACACTCCAACCTCCAGACAGTCCCAGCCAGTTCTCCCGCCCTCCTCCCCCGGGCACCTCCTGCTCTGCCTCCCAGGCAGGACACCAGCCTCTCCCTTCCACTGCCAGCCCTGATTTGTGGGGTCCTGAGGTGGTGAAAGGAGTCTGGGCCCCTTTCCCCTTCCTGCTTGGCCCACATGCACCTCCTGGAGGCTCTGTGCCTGAGAATACCTCTCCGGGGGAGACATCTCTCAACAGTGTCAGGAAAGGGACACAGTCAGCTCATCTGTCAGCCCTGCTGGTCAACACCTGCCCGCCTCCCAGGGAGGGACTGGCTCTGGCCTTCCCTCCTGTGACCTGTTTCCCTTGGAGCCCTTTCCCAGAGCTGTCTGCTCCCCATGAGCAAAACCTGCTCATTTCCTTCTGAAAATACAACCACTTCCTGGCTTCTCAGAGAGCCGCCCCGGGCGAAATGGGCCACGGTCTGAGGGTAGTCTGTGCACCCTCCACCACGGCCCAGCTGGTCAGAGGTGTGCACAGCCTCCCAACTGCACTGTGGCCTGAGCCACCCGCACATTCTATCCAGGGATTCCCATCTGCTCTTGTCTGCTCAGCCCTGTGCAAAAGACTGGGGCAGGTGCAGAATATTCTTTTATTCGACAGACCTCAACTGAGCATCTTCTCTGTGCCAGGACCTTGGCTGGCCACAGTGGTGACAAGTCAGCGTGCCCTGGCTCTGCCCTAAAGCTTTGCCAGCCTGGATAGGGATGCTGACGTATGGAGAAAAGCAGCCAGATGCTATAACCCCAGATCTGAATGTGTATCCTGACTTGGACACTCCCAAGTCCAAGGCCCTGGAAAAATCCCTGGACCTTGTCCCCGAGCGCAGATAGCACAGGGCTGTGGGAGCAGCAGGGGAGGTAAGGTGCTTCTCTTTCTGAAGCCCTAGGCAGACCTTGGTTAATATACAGATGACAAGGACACAAGCCTTGGGCCTAAGTGAGCAGCTCATTCCGTAACTGCTAAAGTGCTTCACAAATGGTGACGTGGATGAGGAACCAAGAACCAGAAGGCAGAGGTGTGCCCCTCACTCCCTCCGCCAAGCCCTCCTGCTGTGTAGAAGGGGACAGGAGTCCAGAGAGGAGCAGGAATTTGTCCCAGTTTCTACATGGAGGTGCAGCAGTGGCTGGGGTAGGAGGGGCCCTCAAACTCTGGCTCACTGCAGGTGTCCTCCCAACTCTGGACAAAGGGTGAGAGGAAGAATAGGCAGGAGGGAAACGATGTGGAGAGGGTGAGGTCTGGGGAAGACACGAGTGAAGTCTGGGGCATGGATGACGGGGAACAGGTGAACAGAGCCGTGATGCACACACGAGTGAAAAACCCGGATATCCCACGGCCCCAAAGACTAACCATGCCCATCCACTGCCATACCTGCTTTCCTGCTGGGTTCTCTGTAATCTCTGCACTCTGGGAGGCTGAGGTAGGAGGACTGCTTGAGCTCACAGGTTCGAGACCAGCCTGAGCAAGAGTAAGACCCCATCTCTAAAAATAGCCCGGCGTTGTGGCAGGTGCCTATAGTCTCAGCTACTCGAGAGGCTGAAACAAGAACACCGATTGAGCCCAAGAGTTTGATGTTGCTGTGAGCTATTATGCCACAGCACCCTACCAAGGGTGACAAAGTGACACTCTGTTGCAAAAAAAAGAAAGAGAGAAATCATACTCCTGGCCCGCAGAATCACAGCCAGAGTATGGGTATCCCCCAGCCTCCTGCCTCTCCCCCTCTTCCCACAGTAAATCTGCACCTGCACACTGCCAGCAGTGCAAGTACAAACATCAGGGCCACTGTGCTGCGGGGAAAGCTGGATGCATCCTAGGAGCCAGCAGTCTGCTGTGACAGACAGACCCAGTGATGTGCTGCTAACCTTACACATCGGCTAAGGAAGAAAGAAAGGCAGGCAGGCGGGCAGGAAAGCGAAGCCTTGATTCGTAGCATTTGCCAGTTCCTATGGCATAAATAATCCCACCGCGGCCCATCTCAAACTCCCAACATGAGGCTGCTGAATGTGCAGTTCGGAAGAGATGCTCGCAATGGACTCTCGCAGGCTGGCTCCAGCACACCACTAAACAAATTCCATATCAATAAGTAGACGTGTCCTAGAACGTTCATAGCAGCACCTTTCCTAATGGCCCCAAACTGGACACACCCAAGTGCCCACCAACCGAAGAAAGGGTAAACAAATTCTGGTCTGCTCACATGACGGAGCACTACACAGCCATGAGCGTGAGCGGCCGCAGCGACTGCCTGCAGCCCAGGGGATGAATCTCGCAGACGTAATGTTGAACAGAAGCCAGACACAGGCATACCAACCGAACCAAAAACACCCAAAATCAGTGCAGGAAGGGCACACAGGCACCATTCTGTTTTTGGACCTGCTTGGTGCTTACCCAGATATGTTCAGTTCTGATAATTTATTAAGGTCTATTTTTGTGATTTGTGCACAATCCTGTTCCATAGTATACTTTGAAAATAAGTTTGCATTTAAAAAAAAAATACAACCTTCTTGTCTGTCCCCTCCTCTCCTCCCAGCCCTGCCCTCCAAGGCCATTGCCACCTCCCCAGCCTTCCCCTTGTGGCCCCACCTTCCCTCTCCTCTCACCTCTGCTCCAAATTAGAGTTGCCAGAGTTAGCAATAAAAGTACACCAATACCAAAATAATTATTCACTGTTTATCTGAAATTCGAGTTTAACTGAGAACCCTATGTTTGCCCCGAACAACTCTATCCCCAATATCCGTCCCACCCCAGCCTCCCGAGGGGGCCCTCATCTGGCCTGTGCCCCCCTTGCATAAACCCTTTCCCCAGGGCTCCTTCATATGGTCTTCAGGACTGTCTCTATTTCCAGCCCTTTCCAGTTTCTTCCAATCCCCACCCACTAAAACCCCCCACACGCCAGCTACACCAAACTTCTCAACGTTCTCTCCTTCACTCAAAAGATGCTCACCGAGTGCTAACCTTGCACTACGCCCTCTTTTCTGGCCTTATCACTCCCTCTAGGGGACTGTTATATTGCACGTGTTATTCCCTCTGCCTTAAATGCTTTCCCATAGCTTAGCCGCTTGATTAACTAACTCATCTTCAACCTTCAGGTCAGGCCTCAACTCACCTCCAGGGGACAATCGACTCTCCTGCCCTGTAGCTGTGTTAGGGGCCCCTCCTCAGGGCTTCCGTCTGTCCCAGCACTGAGCATATAGGTTTGTCATTGTCACTGCCTGTATCCACACCTGTCTCCTCACCAGACCGTGACCTCATCCTGGATGAAGGCCAGGTCTGACTCATCATGGGGTCCCCAGCCGGCTCAGGGCCTGGATGGAGCTGGCACGAGGAAAGGTGTGTGGGGCGAGTGGAAGGATCAGTCATAAATAAGCCCCAGGAGCAGAGCCCCAGAGCTTTCCACTTGCTCCCATTAGAAGCCTGCTATTGTCAGACCAGGTGTCTCCACTGCTGGTTTAGAAAGCACCGTCCCTACCCGTGGGAGAGTCACAGGGCCTGTGGGGGGTTGGGAGGGTGGAGATGGCACCCCTTGAGCTGAACAGCTGGAGGCAGAGGGTCCGGCTCTGTCTCTGCCTCACAGGGTCCCTGCTCCCTTCCCTCCCCAAGCCTGGGAGCCTAGAAGGTGTATGAGGGTCCTTGCCATGAGGCCATTTCATCCAGCTTGCCTTTCCAAGCTACCCCAGGCCTCACGCTCTGGCGCCTGCGGCTCTGGGAGGTGAGACTGACAGCAGCAGAGGTGAGCCCCGGGTGCATTAATAGGATGTGTGTTTACCCAGGCTGGACCCATAAAATGCTTCAAGTGGAACTGAGCTGGGCTAGGAGCTCTTGGGCATTGTCCGTTCCGGCTGCTAAACCTTGGAATGGACCACCCGGGTGGGCGTCTCATTCCCTCAACACCTTGGAAAACCCCAGAGGGAAGCTGGGAATACCTTGAAGCAGAGGAGCAGACAAGGATGGGCTGCAGGGCATGGGGACCCAAGGCCAGCTTGTCCAGCCTCCTCCCCACACAAGGAACCACTGCAGGCTGCATGACAGCCTGAGGGAGAAGGACTTGACTTTTCTTGCATGCTGCCTCTAAGCAGAGCCCTGCAGTGCTACCCAGTGGACATTGTTCTGTGACTTGTCACTTCTGCTGGGCCCAGGTCTTCTTTCCCCACACTGTTGCTGAGCTCCGCGGGCAGGGTTCTGGGTCTCCTCAGCCCTCTGTCCTCCAGCCTGGCCCTTTTCTAAGTTCATCTTCTGTGTCCTGCCCTGTGCCAAACGCTTGGGATCTGAGAAGCATCAGACTCAGTGTTGCTTCTGGGGAGTTTATGCCTAACAAAGAAAACAGCGAACAGCTGAGTATTCGGTGAATTAGAGGATAATTCATCCATCCGTCCCTCCGTCTCTTGGGAGTAGTCCTATCAGCTTCTGGGGAGCGAAGTTACCAGGGCAGGCTGTAGGATCACATGGTTCTGATTTCAAACCTGTCCCCTCTCACATGACTTTTGGCTTCTCTCTCTACCTCTCTGGACCTCAGTTTCCTTGTTGTTAAAATAACCTACCTCTGGCTTGGTGCCCATAGCTCAGTGAGTAGAGCGCCAGCCACATACACCGAAGCTGGTGGGTTCAAGCCCGGCTGGGGCCAGCTAAAAAAACAGTGGCAACTGCAACCAAAAAATAGCCGGGCTTTGTGGCAGGCGCCTATGGTCCCAGCTACTTGGGAGGCTGAGGCAAGAGAATCGCTTAAGCCCAAGAGTTTGAGGTTGCTGTGAGCTGTGACACCACAGCACTCTGCCAAGGGTGACATAGTGAGACTCTGTCTCAAAAAAAAAGCTTACCTCTCAGGGTAACCGTGGAGATTTGTGGAGTTGACAATAGATATAAACTGATGAGACCTGGCACCGAGGCAGACTTACCTGGAAGCTAAGGAAGCCTACGTTTCAGAGCTTATATTTGCCCCTTTTCTGGGAGAGACCTTAGCAATATGTTCCCATGGTCATATGTTTTTGTAAAACCTTATAAAAAGTAAGATACTTTAGCAGCAAGGGGTTGATACCGCTGTTTCTTTTCACTCCGACTTCCCTCTATCTTCCTTTCCTGCCAAGGCGTGTTGAGTGGCTGAGGCATTTGGGGGATTTAGTTGAAGGGGAGCTGAGCTGAGGATACACTTACAGTAATTTGGGATTAGTGGTGTATATTTATATGGTTCGCGGTCACTTATGGGTAGAGTTATTACTAGACATCATGGTATAGGAACAGCTTTCAGAATGAATACCCCAGCTGCCCACTGTGCTGACTCGTTGAGTGTTGCAACTGTGACTGGCCCTGGAAGCGTGTGGGTAGTGGAAGAGAAATAAGGTTTAAAAAGTATAGATTCGGAAGTAGTCTGTAAGACTATTCTTTCAGGCATCAGAAGTGCCAAATACTTTTTAAAAAAGAATTTGGCCCTCATCACAACAAAAATTCTCTTGTGTCAGGAATATAACTGATAATGCAGCCTATATAAGTAGAAATTATGAACACATATATCTATTTTCTTCTTGTTGGGAATCATGGGAAATAGAATTGCCAGGAGTTCTATACATATTTGTAGGGCACAGACCTACAGTAGTCCCACAAACAAGCATATTTGTGTCTCAAGTTGCATATTTTATGCATCTCAACTGTCAATAAAGTAAACTAGTTTCAGTCAATTATATGGGGAAAGATTGAATTATCTTTCCTTTGAAAATACTATCTTTCTTTTTTGTTCGTTTTTTTTTTTCAGATTAATGTGAGGATACAAACAATTAGGAAATATTATCTTTCTATAGAAAATATTACAACAGGTACCCATGTGTGGTGGTGCACACCTGTAGTCCCAGCTACAGGAGGATCTCTAGAGCTCAGGAGTTCAAGGCTGCAGCAAGGTATAATTATACCACTGCTCTCCAGCTTGGGCAACAAGTGAGACCTTGTCACGAAAGAAAGGAAGGAGGGAAGGAGGGAAGGAAGGACTTACTGTAACATAAGGAGAGGAAGCAGAGTGTATATAGTTCAAATTTATAAGAAAAATGTGTTGGGTGGGGCCTATGGCTCAAGAAGTAGGGCGCTGGCTCCATACACTGGGGGTGGCGGGTTCAAGCCTGGCCCCAGCCAAAACTGCAAAAAAAAAAAGAAAGAAAGAAAGAAAAATGTATTATAGAGATATTTCTGGCACTTAAGAAAAATATATTATTTTCCTGAACTGAGGGGTGTTTCTGGTGTATTTTGGCTATTGAAAATTTGTAATTAATTATGATTTTTCTCATTCTAAATAAATATTTACTTTTTTATACTTGATTTTTAGTTTTTATTTTGGTTTTTTGCATAAAGAGAACCCCCAAAATTGTAAGTTTCAGGCACTCTGAAACTGGACCAATCTTGCCTAGCATATAGTAAATGCTCCGTAAGTATTTGGAATTTCTGCCTTGGACCTCTTAATCCAGCCAGAGCTCCAGTCAATTCTCTCCTCCAACTGTGGAACCCAATATCCTCTCCCCATTTTCCAATTCATGTAAACAGACACAGGTACAAATGCAAGATCAATTCTGGCTGCTTCTGAGTCTGACTCAGCCAGCCAGTGCTCTGTCTCTCCCACCTAGAGAGTGAGGCTCCCATGCCAGGACCTGTCTGACTCATCTGTCCCCAGAGTCCAGCAGGGGTGACAAGTGTGACCCAGGTTCACACCTGGTGTGAATCAGGTTCAGTGTCAGCACCAACTGGGTCTCCCCTAGCTTCCTTCATTTTTTTGTCTGATGGACAAAGAAGAATACAGGGTGGTGGTTCTCAGCCAGGATGGTCAAGGGCACGCTGAGGTTTGGGGTTCCAATCCTCTGCTAGTTCCTCTCAGCCAGAGCACCTTTCCTTCATCTGATAGATAAATTGGGGTTCTGCGTAAGAGTGCACTTGGAAAACACAATACAATGCTGACAACTTGATGGAAACCACGGGTGTGCTTCCTGCTTTGTGTGGGTCCTCGGCAGCCCGTAGGCAGCTCGGCGCTTGTCCGAGGCTCACGTTCGGTAAGCAGACAGCTTCCCAGCAGGCCCTTTGTGAGCTAATATCACCCCTTGCATCCTTGTGGTTTTTTCTGTCCTGCTTGTCCCTTCTCTTTTGAAAAACTGGTTGCACCTTATATGTGTCTATAGGTCACCTCACTTTTGGAAATAGGTGAGTTAGAGATAAATTGATCTAATGGCTTAATAAAAGTTTATTGAATGAAAGGCCTTCCGAATACGTGCTCTTCCTTAGCCCAGCACTCCTCACAATTCCATCTTGCTGTCTCACAGAATAATTACCCGTCCCTTGTCTGTTTTCCCCACCAGATCAGCTCGTCCCAGTCACCAGCAGCTCAAATAAAATATGCAATTTGAGACACAAATGTACTTGTTTGTGGTACCACACAGGTATGTGCCCTACAAACATGTATAGAACTTCTGGTAAATTCTATTTCCCATGATTCCCAGAGAGTGCAAGTTCTCACTACACACTTACAGAAAGAGGAGGGTAAGGAAGAGAAGCGGGAGAGAAGGATGACCTGTGTGGTCAACCATCACTCACAGTGCCCTGGCAGGAGCACACTTAGGTTCAAATCTTGGCTTTGCTGCCTTCCAGCTGTGTAACTTTGGGCATTTCCCCTCATTTTCCCTCTCTGAGCCACATCTCAAAAATAGGAACAGTGATCCCTGCCTTGAAAGTCTGTGAAGAGTCAGTGAGATAACATGTGCAAAATCCCCAGCCAGGGCATGCCACACAGTAGATACTCAGGAAAGGATGGACAATTAACCGAATTGACTGGGAAAGGGAAGGGGCCTCTGTGTGCAGAGCCCATCCCAAGCTAGGGCCTCCGCGCTCCCGTGAGTTCCTCAGCCAGGGCTCCAACTCTAGTGGGGCAGAAACTTTTAATTGGGCCAGGCCAAGAGGGTGGGTTGGAAGCAATCGAGCCTGCCCTACCTTGGCAGGCAGCCTGCCCCTCAACTCCACCACACCCCTAGAACCTGCCCTTGCCAGCTGCCAGGTCTCCAACAGCAGAGTGTTCCAAGGCCCATCTGCCACCACCACTGTGTGGGATCCTTGAAGCCTGTGGTGCATGTTAGGAGCCCAATATGACAGGCTGGAAACACAGGTAATTCAAATACGATTACAATCTTTGGGCATATTCCCGTAGAGTGCACAGATAACCTCTGTAAGATCCTGAAACCCCTGGCCTTATATGGGAAATGTGAAATAATATGATTATTTATTGAGTATATACAATATATGAAACATATTTATATAATTTAACTCTCTTTCTGAGTATTTTTTTTTTGCAGTTTTTGGCCAGGGCTGCGTTTAAATCTGCCACTCGGGCATATGAGGCCGGTGCCCTACTCCTTTGAGCCACAGGCGCCACCCAGTATTTTTTTTTTGTATGTAGAGTCAGAGTCTCAGTTTATCACCCTCGGTAGAGTGCCATGGCATTACACAGCTCACAGCAACCTCCAACTCCTGGGCTTAGGTGATTCTCTTGCCTCAGCCTCCCGAGTAGCTGGGACCACAGGCACCTGCCACAAGGCCCGGCTATTAGTTGTTGTTGTTGTTGTTGTTGCAATTTGGCTGGGGCCGGGCTTGAACCCGCCACCCTCGGTATATGGGGCTGGCGCCCTACTCACTGAGCCACAGGTGCCACCCTCTCTCTGAGTATTATCCCCATTTTACAGGTGGACAAACAGGCTTGGGAAGGTTAAAAACTTGCTGAAGTTCACAGAGAAACACATGCTAAGGGTGAGTGTGTGTTCTGGCCCTTCCTGTTGTCACCCATCCCTTGATTCAGGCCCATGTTAACCAAGCCCTTGTGTGGGCTCAGCCCCATGTTGGAGCTTGGGTACACAATAAACCTGCAGGGCTCTCCTAGGGCAGGTTTGACTCACATGCAGACAATGGTATGACGAGGTAGTCATTCCCAGAAAAGAACTATAAGAATCTGAGTTGAGGTCAGAAGCCCAGAGGCCCAGAGGTGGTCTTTCCACTGGGCCTGAGAGACAGGGAGAGGGGATCCTCAAGATCATCTGCTTCGAATCCCCCACTGTACAGAGGAGATCACAGGGGAACAAGGGAAGCAGAGGCTGAGCTGGGCCTGTAACCTAGACCCTCGTGCCCAGCCTGGGGCTCTGGCTCTATACTCTGCCGACAGCTTCCCGTGGGTCCTTTATAACTGTTCAGAGGGACAGCCAGGTGGCAAGGAGGTGGAGTGGAGAAAGAAATGACCACTAACCCTGGGGGCAGCCTCAAAGGGACACAGAGAGGCTGTCCAGACAGAGGGAATGGCAGACACAGGCTCCACCCAAACTGGACTCACAAATATTTGCTGAAGGAATGAATGAACAAATGAATGACTGACTGGTATCCCCGTAGAGAAGAAGCACAGGAAGGCAGACATTTGAGCCAGTGTCGGAAGGATCATCTCCCAGGCAGATGGACCTACATTAAGGTGCCGCCCTAAGAGGAGTGAGCAAATGTCCCACTAAGGGAGTGGTGGGAAAATCACTGCCTCGAGCCCACTTGACCAGGCCTGCCATGACCAGAATGCCCTCCTGAGGACCTGGTGTCTGGTTTTGAGATTTTTTCCTCAGAGCTGCCCAGACCAGAGCTGGTTTGCATTAGGAGGAGGGAAGTGTTGCAGGCCTGAGATCCGGCTGCTGAAAGGTGACCCCTGTGATGGTCTGGAGGAGGCCGGCCTCTGGTCTCCACGCCAGACAGCTGCCTTCTGGCTCCCATCAGCCCCCTCCAGCCTGCCACCAGCTTGCTATGTGGCTGCATGTGGGGTGGGTCAATCGGTGTCTTTGCCTGTCCTGCTGCAATCGAACTGCCAAAATAATTCCCGTTTCTCCCTCACTTTGCAGCATGAAAACATGTCTACATTATTCCTTTTACGTACAGTGGATGGGACCTCAGCCTCAGAAATAATTTCTTAGGTATAAGAGCCTCCCTCTGTAGTCATGGGTGGGGGTGGTCCCCAGAACAGCCAATCTGGGTGGGGTTTTTTCCGTCCTCTTTATCCTCCTCAGAGCCAACTTATTTTTTAAGTACTTTCACCTCTCTGAGTCTTAGTTTCATTTTCTATAAGGTAAGACTATAACAGTATTTTACAGGATCAAAGCAAACACACAAAAATTATTAAAAAGCAAATGACCCGCACACCTGATTCAGGTGATTACAAGGACAGATAAGATGCCTAGAAGGTCAGTCTCTGCCCAGTCCAGGGCAGGCATGGGGAGCGGCCCACAAAGTGCTGCTTCCAGAAATTCTTTGCTCCTCTCACCGGAATCCTTGTCTGCCTGGGCGACATGGAAACTCAGGTGTTTTATGGGCCCATAAAGTCACTTCAGATGGTTTATAGGTCTGAGACCCCTGACCCAGGAGACTCTGAGCTCACTCGAAGGCAACTGGGTCCCAAAACCACAGGAGGAACTGCAGGACCAGTGGGGCTGGACTGCTAGGATAAGTTTCTCTGCCTACCTTGCTGCCCTGCAGCCTGGGAGACCCAGAAGATGATGACTTTCCCAGGACTGCTGGGCTGGATGAGTTGAAGGAATGGCCAGGGCTGCCCCCACCCGCCCGGCTCTCACAGAGGTGTACTAGGGAGCAACAGAGACCTGCAGGGCATCTCGTCCCCCCTTCTCTTCTGTGAGGGCCATCCCTGGTTGTGAGAAACCTGCCACTAGCCCTGTGATCTGAAGCAAGCCTAGTTCCAGCCACCTCTTTACAATGAGAACAACAAGAGCAAATATTTCTATTGCAGGTGGTTGCTGTGGCGATTGAGTGAGACAGAAGTGCCCAACAAGTGCTATCATTTTGTCTCTGCTTTGCCTTACAGACAAGATGGAACCAACCATTGACCCAACAGATGGGCACATCCTGTTGTCACCAAGGCCTAGCTCTCTCTGGAGCTTACCACAACCCAGACATGTTCTTTCTTGTTCCTGGACTGCCAAGGGTTCCCCAGAGGCCTCTGCCCCAGGATCCTTTAGCTATCCCCAGCAGCCCTCCTGCAGTGGCTCATGCCTGTAATCCTAGCACACCGGGAGGCCAAGGTGGGTAGATCGCTTGAGCTCAGGAGTTCAAGACCAGCCTAAGCAAGAGCAAGACTCTATCTCTACTAAAAAAAAAAAAAAGAAAGAAAGAAAAATACTAACTGGGTGTGGTGGTGCACACTTGTAGTCCTAGCTACTTGGGAGGTTAAAGAAAGAGGCTTGCTTGAGCTCAAGAGTTTGAAATTGCTGTGAGCTATGTCACGACAGCATATAACTGAGTTACTAACTTGATTAAACCTCCCTATCACCTTATGACATAGGCAACAAAATTATCCCAAGTTTCAGCTGAGGATATTGAAGGACAGAGAGAGGTAACTTGCCCCCAACCACATGACTGAGAAGTCTCAGAGCTGGGATTCAAACTCGTGAAGTCAGGTTCCAGAGCCCCACCATTGTGGGGGGGACCATTCTTGGCACATGCTATTCGTTCATTCATGAGATGTGGATGGAGAGCGGAAGGCACAGAGATTGTGCAGCAAGAGGAGTGTCCTCCAGGCCCTCCCCAAGAGCTGAATGCAAATGCTCTGCAAACATTGAGCACCTGCTATAATTTCTGTTTGCAGATGAGGTGGCAATAGACAAGCAGGCTGGGGATCACAGAACTGAAGGAAAGGATTCCAGGGCCCCATGGGCTGTGGGCCCAGAGAGTTCTCTAACAGTAAGATGCCCTCACGGCCTGGAGCTGCCCCAGTCATCTGTCACAGTGGTCCCCAACCTCTTTGGTACCAGGGATGGATTTCATGGAAGACAATTTTTCTACTGATAGGGAACAGAGGAGAGGATCTGGCGGGAGGCCAAGCTCAGGCAGTGATGGAAGTGATGGGGAGTAGCTGTAAATACAGGCGAAGCTTCACTCAGTCACCCCTTGTTCACCTCCTGCCTTGCGGCTCAGTTCCTAACAGGCTTCCAACCAGTACTGGTCCCCCCACAGCCCAAGGGTTGGGGACCGCAGTTCTATGCTATTCTCACCACAAAAGCACCAGAGTGAGGGTGGTATCTCCCAGGACATGCTCCCTGGACCACCTACCTATACCAGAGTCTCCGAGCACTTGTTAAACATGTAAATTCCTTGGCTCCATTCCTGAGCTGTTCACTTTCTTTCTTTTTTTTTAATTACAGATTGATATAGGGTACAAACAATTAGGTAACATTGCTTGCATTTGTTAGGTAAAGTCCAAGTTATAGTTGAGCCTTTCGCCCAGAAGGTGTGCCATACCCCCCTACATCATGCCCCTTAGGTGGTAGAACCCCCTTCCCCCTCATTTGAATACAGTTGTGTTTTTCTCTCTTGTGGGTATGTAGTTGTTCATCTATTGGTTTCATATCAGTATTGAGTACATTAGATATTTGCTTTTCCATTCTTGTAATACTTTACTGAGCTCCTTAATTTCAAATATCTGGGGATTAAGAAGAAAAACTAGTCTAGAAAGAATTTTGCCCAGATGTTAGAATCTATTCAAAGGCTAAATCAAGGAACCTGGAAGTAGTCATTGAATTTCTCTAAACCTCCATTTTTTCACCTGTAATTTGGGAGTGATAAAAATGGCTGTGAGATTGAATGAAATAACGTATGTGCAACTGGTGTATGGAACAGGCTGGATTCACTGATGTTCAAATTAAAAAACTATTTTCTTCACCACCTTCTTTCAAACCTGCCTTGTTGGCTCTCCCTCCCCACCTCTGAAAGGCATCCAAGATGGAGCCCAGCCTCTCTGCTCTATGTTCAGGACTAAGGGATGGTCTCATTTTCAGGTGGTAACAGGTGCAACCCTTCTGACCCCAGTATGTTAATCTCATATCCAATTAAGGTTCCTCCTCCCCGAGCTCGGGCCCACTCCCAGATTCGGCTGCTGGGAGGGGGAAGGGGTTTAGTGGCTTCCTCTATTTCCTCACCTCTTCCTTTCACTCCTGTGTCACCGTCTGCCAGAGGCAGGTCCAGAATAGGGAGTAGAGAGGAGAGTGAAACAATAGGGCCTTTCCTGGAGCTGCTGGATCCAGCATGGGGGGAGGAGGGGTCCTCTCACGGCGGCACTGTCTGAATGTTTTCTTTTCGAGGTGTCCTGTGGGTTTTCAGTGATCCCTTCCTTCCTGAGAACATCGACCTACAATTCACTGTCATGGATGACGCCTCCCCCTATGATGTCTTCTCCAGCCCTCCCCTCAGCCCCAGCTGATGCCTCCAGGATTCCCTTTAGCCCCGTGCAGACACTCTGTTGGATCACCTGACCCTGCCTAGCAGCAGACTCTTTGGAACAGTCCTTGCTAAAGGATTTGTGTTTCATTACATTCCACTTTGATCCCCAGAAAACTTGTATCTTTGCCTACCAAACTTTAGCAGGGCAGGGTTTATCCCTAGAGACCCCCTCTGTTCCCCCAGCCTCGGATGACGTTTCAGGTACAAAGCAGACAACGTCCCTCTGTCCCCCGACTCGAGGACCTGCGGGGAAGCTGATAGTTCTTGCCTGCTGGTCCTTTCAGTCCCTGCCTCATCTTGTGCTTGGGCTGGAAGTGGGTGCTGGTTCCATACCTGGTTTGGGCCGTCCCTTTTTCCCGTCCTTCACAGATGCCTTAAAATGTAAGGGGCTAGGCGTTTGTGGTGTGCAGTTTGGGGCCTCAGCACCTAACACAAAGAAGGTGACCATAAAGAATTCCAGACCCTTGTCTTCCTAAAACAAGGGGAGTTGGGGATTCAAGGGAGGAAACAAAAGAGCAGAGACCAGGGTTACACAAAGCATCAGTCAGAGCAGGGAGCCGCTGGAGGCTCCAGAGATGGACATAAAACCAGGGATTGGGAGGGATTCGTTTTTAATTAAAAAGCAATCGAGGTCCAGGTATAAAGTATCATGACACTAATGGTCCAGGAAATCTGGAACCTTAAATCACAGCAATTTCTCCCTGGAGGGTAGGCTGGGGAACCCAGGATTAGATAGGGGTTTTGGCGTGTGCCAAGGCAGGAAATGCTAAAGGTGAGTGCAGATTCCTCCCCTCTAAGGCATTCAGATATAGGCAGTCCCCAGGTTACGAATGAGATAGGTTCTATAGGGTGGCGCCTGTGGCTCATCGAGTAGGGCGCCGGCCCCATATACCAAAGGTGGCAGGTTCAAACCCAGCCTCGGCCGAATTGCAAAAACAGAAAAATAGCCAGGCGTTGTGGCAGGCGCCTGTAGTCCCAGCTACTCGGGAGGCTGAGGCAAGAGAATCGCCTCAGCCCAGGGGTTGGAGGTTGCTGTGTGACGCCATGGCACTCTACCGAGGGCGATGAAGTGAAACTCTGTCTCTACAAAAAAAAAAAATAAATAAATAAATAAAAGAGATAGGTTCTATAGATTTGTTCTTTAAGTTAAATCTGTATGTAAGTTGGAACAGGTACATTTACCTATTACCTGTAATAGTTTTCATTTGTAAGTACAAGTTGAATGTCAGTTGGATGTCTGTAACTTGGGGACTGCCTGTAAACAGCTGTGTGAGAGCTCAGAGGCCTCTGAGTCCAGTTGGGCACTATCATTTTGTAAATGGGGAAACTGAGGCCAAGAGAGGGGTGGGAACTTTCCAGGATCACACAGAGAGCAGGGGAAAAGCCAGAACCATACCCTAAACTGCAGACCCTCTCCTGTTTCTGGCCTTGTGGGCAGGCTTTCCTACACTCCCCTGCCAGGGCCCTCCAGTGGGGTCTGGGGGCAGGAGGAACACTGCTAGGAGTGCTGAGCCCAGAGATGTGGTTTGCAGGGCTCCTGGCTGGTGGTGGTAGATAGGGCTAACTTAGAGATCTTGCAAATAGAGCAAGCTAGCTGTCTCCCTGCAGCAGAGGCCAATGGCATTCACACAATCCAATGTGGTCTTCACGATCTGCCTATACACCTTTCAACAAGGACTCCTCAGATGGGTCTTGGAACTTGACAGCCTCCCTCTACTTTGGCCTCAATTTCACCACCTATTTGGTGAGAAGGCTGAAGTGGGCCCTCTGTAGAGGCATTTCCAATACTGACAACCTGTGATTCTACGAGTCTATTAGCTTGCTGTACCATCCCCCAAAGAGTGATGTGAAGGCAGAAGGCAACCAGCAGGGCCAAGGGAATGATGAATGGGGAGACAGGAAGTATTTGGAACTCCCAGGGAAAAACCATAACACAGCCCCCAGCCTCGAAGATTCCTCTGTGCCCCCTAATTCTCTGGATTTCCCTCCTCAACGCTAGCCTGAGCCAAAATTTCAACACTTCATTCATTCATCCAACAAAGATTTATTGCGTCCCTGGAATGCCTTACAAATCTCATGATGTCTGAGAGTATCTAGCCAAAGTGGGTAGGTCTTCCTGCAGCAGCAGAGTGAAAAGCAAGCTGCCAAAGCACCATTGATCTCTTTGGCCACATCAATAGAGATATTGTACCCAAATTCAAGGAGGGGATTTTCTCAAACTATTCCATACTAAAGAGTGGTTACCAGTGTGGGAGCATAACTTTGAAGGCAGCCAGAGGAACTGACCAGAGAGGGAGTTCTGGAACCGAAAACATATAAGAATGTTGAGGTTGCAGGAAAGGTCAGCCAGAGAGGAGCAAACTCAGGGGGAAAGGTTGCTAGTTCCCAACCTTTAAGGTGTCTTGGGACAGAGGATCATAGGTGACTGGTGGAATTACAGACCAGAGCTAGACGATCTCAGAGATTTCTGGTTCATGCTCTCCCCCGATAGTCTCACTGACTGAAAAGTCCTAGTCCAGCTCACACACTTCCTGTGACAGGGATCTTCCTCTCACCTGGCGGCTGCTTCCACAGGAAGAAGATTTTGCTGATAGAAAGTTCTGTTTATTGGATGGCGCCTGTGGCTCAGTGGGTAGGGTGCCGGCCCCACATATTGAGGGTGGCAGGTTTAAACCCGGCCCTGGCCAAACTGCAACAAAAAAATAGCCATGTGTTGTGGTGGGAGCCTGTGGTCCTAGCTACTCGGGAGGCTGAGGCAAGAGAATCGCCTAAGCCTAGGAGTTACAGGTTGCTGTGAGCTGTGATGCTACATCACTCTACAGAGGGTAATAAAGTGAGGCTCTGTCTCTTAAAAAAAAAAAAAGAAAGTTCTGTTTATTTGTGGTAGCCCCACTGATTACATCTGCACTGATCTCTGCCAGACACCAGGCTGGCTGCTTTATCAATCTTCTTTTATTTAATTCTCACATCCTGAGAGGTAAGAATTATACCCCATTTTCTATCTGAGGCTCAGACAAGTCAAAAGATTCCCTCCGAGTCCCACAGCTAATAAGAGTAGAGATGGGATTCAATCTTACATCTCTCTGGTTCCAAAGCCATTTAGACCAGAAAACATTCATTTTTTTCCTGCTCCAGCCACACAAAATTCCATGCCTTCTCTAAACCCGTGATATTATTTCACGAGTCACTGCCTTTGCCTATGAACTCCTTGTGCCTTGAATGTTCTCCCTCCATGTCCAGAAGGGAAAAATTGCTATTCTTAGGGTTATGACATTCTTCATCATTCTCTCTCTCTCTCTCTCACACATACACACTCACACACGTGCCTACTGTGTTTTCTGACACATAGTAGTCACTTATAATTCCAGTCCTCAACTCAACTCTCACCCACTCTGGGAAGTCTTCCCTACCTCCTGCCTGCAGGGGAAGCTGGCCCCGCTGGCCCCTGGCATCTCTCCTGATCTCAACCTGGACACAGAGGAGAGGTCCAAAAAGGAATGTGGAACATGATGTAATATTAGACCCTTGATGAAACGTAAAGATGACCATATGTAATCACTTATGGCTACATTTCCTGAGGCCTAGAGAAGGCAGCGCTGGGAGGACAGGAATACCTAAGTCCTCATCCTATTAGATGGCCTGACCAAAGAAAGAAGGCAGCCAACTGGACAAAGAGGAGGTCCATGGGGGCCTAAGGGCTGGAACTGGCCCTGGGCTCCCCCCTCAAGTCAGCCATCCCTGGAGCAATGCTCGCAAGACTTGCCTCTGGGGCCCTAGAGGGGTGAGCCGAGGGTCAGGGGGAGTTACACAGGCTCCTGCCTCCCCACAGAGGCCTTTTATTTTCCAGGCCAAGGGCCTGCTCCTTGCTGGCTGGAGGAAAGGCCCCCGGTGGGTGCTGAATGTAAGGCTGAGGTTCAACAGCTGCCTGTAGCAGGCGCCGGCCCTCAGCTTCTGCCATAAATTTATAACCCCGAAAAGGAGTGGGGAGGCGAGGAGACGGGTTTTTCCATGGCTGGCCCCACTGCCCTACACAGTCAATGACCTGTTGGAAAGTCTGAGTGAGACAAAGTGGTTCATCCATGCTGGGGAAAGAGATGGGCCTGGCCTGGGCAAAACGGGCCTGCCCATAGAGGCCCCACTTGCAGCCTGCCCCTATTTTGACCAGGCCATTTCCTGCTTAGCACAGGCGCCCACAACTCTGAAGATGAAGTGCAAGGTCCTTGATCTGGAGTCAAAACATAGGGGTCAGAGAGGGAGGTTGACTCCTTACTCCCGGCCTATGAGGGAGCTCTCTGGGCCCAGAGCCATGTGTACCTGGCAGAGGCTCCCAGTTGGTCCTACACGGGGTGGCCCTGCAGTAGCAGTGGAGGAGGGGCAGAGCACAGTGAACTCTTGATCGATGGTCTTGGGATGGGCCCCAAGAGAAAATGGCAAGAGAAGCCCAGTCCCCGAGAAAATCCCCACTGTAGTGCAGCATGCAGGCTGGGACTACCCAGAGGTGCTCCTCTGGCCTACTCACCTCTGTGGCTCTCAGAAGCTTGCACCAACACCAGCCTCTACTTGATAGGGCAAGACTTATACAGCAGAAACTCCTGTGTCTCTGAGAACCAGATATAGGAGGGGCCATGGGGGTTCCTGACACCAGGTCCTGCTTTTTGCAGAATGAGAAACTGGAACTGAGGGAAAGGAAGTCACTTTTCCAAGGCCAGTAGCCAAGCTTTTTCATGAGTCAGGTGCCTGGTACTTTATCCAGCAGCTGAGCGAACCTTGGGCCCAGGCTTCAGCAGATTCACACTATGAGAGCTGCAGGCAACACTTAAGGTTATGTGACCTTCCCTGATGCCACCTCTGTGCCAGGCCCTGGGGCTTTGGGGCCCTGGGATGATCAGACCTGCCCCTGCTTTCCTCAACATTTCTTGGCAAGACAGACCACCATGTTTGCAGTGTTAAGTGTAGGAGTGGGGAGTGGACCAGTGCTTTCTCGGGAAAGCGGAGAGAAGGCCGTGCTGGGCAGGGGAAGAGACAGCAAAGCCACCCAGCCAAGGAGCTGCAGGTGGACTCAGTGTATCTGGAATGGAGGGCAGGAATTGGGGTGGGTGGGAAAAAGGGAACCAGAAGGTGAAGCTGGAAAGGCTGGCAAGGATGAGTTGATGAGGGCTTTGAGAGGTACATTAAGAAGTTGAGCATTGTCCTGAATCCAGGAAAGGTTCAAGTACATCCCTCACACAGCAAGTAGCAGCAGAGCCAAGGTGCTCAGTTTTCTCTTGCCTCCACCTACTCACCACAAAGAGCCACATGTCCCCTTGCCTGGGATAGTGAGGCATAGAGGTCTGGCCACGGGCCAAGGCCACCCCAAATGATCTCTTAAAGGTCCCTCCCTATGACCCTGGGAATCTTAGCCAGACTTGCCAAACCTCACCTTCTCTAACCAGGAATCAGCTTCCTGAAGTCTTTATTTAATTAAGGTAATTTTCTCCCAACCTGCACATCTGACTGAAAACACAAACAAAACAACCACCCTAACCTTTCCCTCAGCTGCTGGGACTGGCTTTCCCACCAGGGAGGGTGCAGCTCCCACACTCATCTCCCTGTGGTCTGGGCCCGGGGGCCAAGTTGCAGTGGGTCAGGCCTGCCCTACCATGGGCTGAGGGAGGGGCTAAGCATAGAGTCCATATAAATTAATTTAATTGGGCCCTATTATCACTTTGCTCCAAGCCTGCAAGTCTAATCTAGCGTTGAAGTAATTCATTGGGTGTGAAGTATCCTGGAGCCAAGACTTCCCTCTGCTCACAGAACAAACCTCTCTGGCTTGGCCCAGGCCCTGGGCCACTGCAGCCTGGCTCCGTAGAGGGGCCGTGTGGGGAGCAGGCCGGGCAGGGGAGGCCTTAAAATAGCTCTTTGCCTTGGCTGCAGCCCCTGACTTTCCCAGAATGAGGCTCCAGCCCACGTTCCACCCCTTAATTCACACATACTTAGCCACACGTAGGAGGGGATGCTTGGGCCTCACAGACCAAAAGATAGCTGAAGAGGTCCCTGGAGAGCTGGGTGAACCCCGAGTACTCTGTGACTTTGGACAAGTCCTTTTACACCTTCCTGTGCCTCAGTTTCTCTTCCTGCAAAAGTTCCTGGCTTCTCACTTTAGTAGCTACATGACCTTAGGCATGTTATTAAACCTCTCTAAGACAGTTTCCTCATCTATTAAAGAATCTACTAAAGACAGTAATTACTATCTCATAGTGTTATCAGAAGGATTAAATGAGTTAATATGTATAAAATGATTAGAAATGTTCCTGGTATACAGTAAGCACACCATAAATGTTTGCTTATTATTATTGTAAAGTTCAGATGGGATGGGGGTGGGGAGAGCCCTCTTTGCAACTGTAATTGCTGAAGCCAAGGTACACAAGGTAGTTATAATTTCTGAAAGGTAGGAGGGAGGTGGGATGGTGTGGTTCCCATGAAAGTTTTGTCCCAGGATTAGGGCACCTGAGAGCTGAGAGAATGCAAGTTGCCCAGCACAGTGTTGTTATGATTAGATTTGCATAATTTATGGTGCAATTATTCATACCCTGATGCCAAGTCCATTAAGCAATCAGGCACCATGAACCCAGTGGTTGAGTCCCAATCTGAAGGGGAGACATAGTATAGGGGAACCTGGGGATTCTGGTCTGGGCGCAAAGCAGGACAGTCATGCATGAATGCAAGTGTGCACACCACACACCCATAGTGTCCCTGGCACTGCAGGTGACTTGTCAGGAAGAGGCAAGGGCCATAGGCCCTAAAGGAGTTGCGGAGGCTGAGGATTGACTAAACTGCCTGCCCTTTCCCATAGATCCCAGAAATACCAGCCTACTTTTGTAGGGCTCCTGTGCTCCAGGTCCTGGGTTGTGCTCATGCCTGCCATCTGAGCCACACAGCATCCTGAAAGGCAGCATGTATTAGCACTGCTTCTAGTATGAATTCCCATTTAACAGATGGAGGAAGTGGTGTTGGCAGATCCAACCCAAATCTCTCCCTAACAAGCATAAAAGTGAAACCAAAGGCTTCTGCCCACTGATATTTTCTCCCTAGTTCAGGGGTTGTAGGATATGGGTCTTATCTTTTGGGGAAATAACTAGAGAATCTTGGGTTGGAAGTTAGCAAATATGGGTAAGTTCCTTCCCTCTCTGGGCCTCCATCTCCCCATCAGAGTAATGAGAGTGATAATCTCTCTCTCACTAGGGCACAGTACAAATTGGATGAGTCCAGCGACTTACAAGCCCCCATGTGGGTTTTGGCACAAACACTAGGTGTACACGAAATGAAATAGCATCTGAACTCAGTCCCAGAGATGCCAAGCTCAGATGCCTCAGGTGGCTCCTTATAAATTCCAACCTTTTAAGAAGAGGCTTCTTGGTAATAAGGCCTTGGCCATTGCATGTGGACTAAAAGAGACTCCCATGAGCTGCAGAGGAGGTGGGAAATCAGGATCCCAGCTCCATTACCCCTAAATGGAAGCTTCCTGGCTCCATAGCCAATGACCATGCTGGGTGGCTGGGAGGTGGGGGATGGCTCTACTACTTTATTCTCTTCCTTCAACACCCAGGGCACAGCAGAATCCAGGCTGAAAGGTCTGGGTGAGATTCACCCAGGGCTCTGTGGCACAGGCAGCTTTAACCTACCCCTCCTCTGACACACATCCAAGGGTAGACCAGAGATGACCTGCTGTTTCTGGGCTGAGAGGCTCCTCCCCACCCTCCATAAGGGCCACCAGGCTCCTGGGAAGGTGGCAGCAGCTCACAGTCAAGGAGTCTCCCCTATCTCACTCCTCCTCCTTCGGTAATGCTCTCTCTTCTGTGTAGGTCCCTGCTGTCCACCATCTATCACCCACATATCACTGTAGCTCTCCAAGCCTTAATGTCCTCATCTTTAAAATGGACTCATAGATCATCCTTCCTCACAGAGGTGTGAGAACCACCTAAATGTACACAAAGCACGTGGTAAACAGTGACAGATGCCTAGGGAGTAGGGTGTTTTGTTTTGTTTTGTTGTTTATCCTATCTAACCCATGATCTGGGAATGGCAAGCCCAGCTCTGGCTCACCTGTCTTCTGCCTAAAACATAGTACTTACATCACTTTCTGGCTGTCAACTAGGATGCAGCCCACGCCTTTGAAGGGTATGGGGCCAGAGATGCTACCAGGGGCCAAGGGAGGAAAGTTCTGATGCTGCAAACACCAGCAGAAGGTCTCAGAGTCACCACGCCAGTGTTATGTCCCCAGAGGCAGCTTCTGCAATGCCCCTTCAAGTGCCATGTGAGGCCACTGAGCAGCGGCTCCCTGCTCCCTTACACACAGTACTGATTACTGCATTATTTGGAGCACCTCTCAGACTCTCTGGTGCCCAGTGCCATCCCTGGTTTCCCAGGATAAAGCAGGTGCCAGGGCAGGAGAGGAAGTCTGGGAGCAGACAGACAAGCTGAGACTGAGGGATGAGCCACATAAGCACTGTGAGCCTCAGTTTCCCCATATGCCATGTACACGTGATGGCCTTTCCAGGTCCCTCTTCAGGAATGAAGGGCTAGAAATGCAGCAGAAGATGGCCCTCAGCTGCCTCAGAACTTGGAGGGGACAGTGCTGCTGAAGAAAACTGCTCACCTCAGATCACTTGCTCCAGGAAAGTGATCAACTTGAAGGGAGGGAAGGCTCAATCCACTCACCCCAAACTGGGACAACTTGGAGTCTGACCCTGGGGGCAGCTGAGGTCCTTAGGAGACTCTGTGGCAGCCAGCTTCTCCCTCAGCCCAGCCCTGCTTCCTCCCTTCTCTTCCATGGGGAGCACCCTGAGAGCACTCCTCACCAACGTCCTGCCTGCCAGTCTTCCCAGGGAAGCCATCCTGGTGCAGGTGCCATATCAGAAGTGGTCAAACACCATTTCTTGTTATTGGTGGGTGTTTCTTTGCTCAGAGTAAGTCCCCTTCAGACTCCAGGCTCCATGAAGGCAAGGACTATGTTTATTTTTGTTCATCGCTGTATTTCCATGCCTGGTATATAGTAGGTACTCAATAGATATAAGCAGAAAGAAGAAAAGCAGGAAATGGAGATATTCGGATGGTTTTAACGAAGGGAAGAAGGTAGTCAGAGAGTACACAGGAGAGCCTAAATAGATTCAAGGTCAGAGGAGACACCTTCAGGACAATGATGTATAAACTCAGAGTTCATGGGAGGGAAGACATTGGCCAGCACTGGCTGCTGAGAGGTGGGGACAGATGAATAGAAAGAGATTCTTCCAAGCAGACACAAGACACAGGCAAGGGCTCTGACGTAGGAACGTAAGGAGCTGAAAGAAGGCTGAGGGTAAACCTCAGGGAGGCATGAGACGAGGCCAGAGAAGGGGCATAGCTGGACACTGACCCACAGAACATGGCTTCAGCCTAAAAGGCAATGGGGAGACTGGAAGAGTTTTAAGCAAAGAGAAAGTCACGACCACATTTTGGAGACATTCACTGTCACGGGAGAAGGAGTGAAAGGTCGATTGGGCATCAGTCACAGTCCAGGTGAGACTGTGCTTCCATGAGAATAGTGACGCCGAGACCTGGAAATAGCAGCTTCTTTGGAGGTGGTATCCTCAGATTCTACTGCTTGCTTGTTTAGCTGTTGAGGGGAGAGAGGAGTCTGGGAAGGTGCCTAGACTTTAGGCCCAGCTCCTACATGTGGGTGGGGTCATTGGCCAATCTGGGGAAGCCTGGGAAAGAAGTGGTGGCAGGGGCGGAGGAGTGTTGCGCAAACCAAATTGTTCCTGTGTGAGGAACATGTGGGACATTCAAGGGCGAAGTCCAGGCATCTGGGAGATGTAAGATTCTGGACCTGGGAAGAAAAGCCCGGGTCTGGGGACAAAGATGTGGGGCAGCTTGGAGCTGGACTGTGAGTCTGTGAGGGAAGGCCCCCAGGGGGCTGTGCTTTGAAATCCCACATAGCCTGGGCCCGGGACCTCTCGCTGTGGTTTGGATGGGTGGGTGGGAGGGAGGATGGATGGATGAACAGGTGGATGGATGGACTGACAGATGTGTTCTCTCCTCTTAGAACCTCAGGCCTCTCTTGATGTCCATAGTCTAACCCAGGCCTCAAAGGTAGCCAGTACACAGGATACGGCTACTTTAACCATCCCCACTGTGAGGATGAAGGAGCAGGAGCGAGGAGGAAGCGGGAGGAACAAGGTAGCCTGGCCCCTTACTCAACTGACAGGGAGCTGAGACCCGCAGAGCTGAGCAGCCCCTCCTTCTCTACAGGTGCCTTTGGGCAACCGTTATCCCCCTGAAACAGACAAGGAAACTGAGGGCCAGAGGAAATCACCCACTTACCCAAATTCACATCTTCAGACAGCCATTAGGGATTAAAATAAACGAGTTTGAAGTTTAAGACTTGAGTTCCAATTCCCAGCTGGGGCACTGGTCACGGAGCACTCAGGACCATTCCAGCCCCTCACACTATGGTCCAGCTTTCCTCAGTGACCTTGTGAAGATGAAGAGGCCAGCCCTCTGGGGTGTGGGGAGGCTGGGCTGGGCGTGACACAGACATGGTAACCGGCAGAGCCTTGTAGAAGCTTCCTGACCCTGTGGGTGGACTAAGAGGGCTCAGCCTCCAGCAAGCCCTGGCTGATGTCAGTGGGTCTGCAGGCCAAGCAGGCCTGGTTGGGGCAGAGAGATCAGAGCTCTGTGAGAGAGAACATTTCTGAGATGATGTGATACGACACGGCGTGGGGCTAACACAATCTGATGGGCCCTTCCTCCACCCTCAGGAGGTAGAGCACAAGCTGAGGGGACAGGCACAGGGTGGCACCTTTACCTTGAGCATCTGCTGGGATGCACTTAGCCTCACTCTCATTCAGATTTCTGTGTTTCTGTGGGGCGTCTGGAGGATCCTATTACCCCAGTGTGCAGATGGGGTATTCAAAACCAGAGTGGAACAAGGCTTTGCCCAATGTCACCCAGCCAACTAGTGACAGAACTGTGTCCCAAGGCTTGCAGACTGTGGATATCTACATTGCCTATTTATTTCATTCATTTATTAGTTTGTGCAACAATCTTCCTTTCTGGTCTTTCTTTGGACCTGCAGACTCAGAAGAATTAGACAACACCCTCCCCTCAGGGAACTCTTGGTCTGATGAGGAAACAACCACATAACTAGTCAATGACAACATGGAGCTTGCACAGCAGCAAGTCATAGGGGCTGAGAGAGCCCAGAGTGAGGTCCAGTCCAGACTTAGGTGTAAAGAAGCTTCCTGGAAGTTGTGTCTGTAGGAGAAGAGGGACTCCCAGAGTTATATTCTCAGCCAGGCAGGGAGCACCAAAGTGTGAAAGCCACATGGGAAGGAAGATACAGGAACCCACAGAGGAGAGAACCCTGCTGTTAATTCAGCCCCCCTGAATTAGGGATATTTGCTGCAGAGAACCCCAAGGGTGGGGAAGGGCAAAAGGAGGGGCTGACAAAGTAGTCTCAGCCTTCTGGGACACAGTATTAAAGATGAGAGTGTCTTTAACTTTCTGTGTGATTTTGATCTGGTCCCTGTTCCTCTCTAGGAACCAAAAAGAGAAATTTTAGCCTGGTATCCCCCTGCGTCTAGGTACCCAGTCTTGAAGCTACACAGAGCCAGAGGTGGAAGAGTCCTTGGAGTCTAAGCCCAGCCCTCCATTATCTGAAAGAGAAACTGAGTCCCAAAGAAAGAATAGTCCTGCCTACATCACATAACAAGCAAGCCAGGCCCAGATTCCAGGTCTTTTGATTTCCAGTCCGACCTGGTTATCACAAAACACACTTCCTCCCATTCTTTCAAGACTAGCGCTCAGATCCTTTTAGGGAATCCGTTGCAGTCATTTGGTGCACCCACTGTGGTTGAGCAGAAGTAATTTAACCTTTACCCCCAAGAGAAAGTGTTCAGAATGCCTTTGTGGTCTAAATCTACCCAAGTGCTGAAGAACTTCCTTGAATCTACCCCTGTTCCCTCTGGCTGCAGCCATCCTGCCTGGGGGTGTGTTTGGGGGAGGACACTGTGGAGAAGGGTGTCTGCTTGATGGTGACACCTGCCAGCCCATCACCACACCTGCCCAGCAGCTTCACACCACTTGGGGAGGTCATCTTCTCTCTGGGAGGCTTTCTCCTGGGAGCTCAATGGTGAACTGATCAGGGCTTCTATGACCCAGTCAAGGGGTCCAGCCAGTTCTGGTGGAAGGTTACTCTTCGCCTAGGTGATTAATCTCAGGGCAGGGCACCTTTTCCAACCACCACCCAGTTGTGAATGGCAGGGTGTATGGCCACTGCTCCATACCTGTGGGCTACAGGGAGAGGTCCCTGGTGGGAAAAGTCAGATCAGACACTGAGGTGGTGCTGAGTGGGGAAACCAGGCAAATCTTAATGTGCTCCGGATCCTCTCGTCCTGCCTCCTGGCTCTTCCTTAGGCCCTGCCTTATCCCTGAGACATCCACTCCCTGCCCAGGGAGGTATATGGAGAGGAGTGCTTGCTCCTCTGGTCAATAGAGGAAACAAACGTGCTTTCCCTGCTTGTGTAAATGCCTCCTTTGCCAGTCCTCACAGCCACTCCATGAGCAATGGGTGTCACCATCCCCACAGACCAGCTTCTAAATTGGGGAACTGGGACTGGAATGTAAATCTTTTGGAATCCACATTTACTCCTTACCCTAAGCTGTCCCCATTCATGTGTACAGAAAGTCTATCCATTCATTATTTTTTTCTTAGAGTGATTGTAACTGGTAGGGGTAACTAAGTGAGAGTTGAGACTCCATAAATATCTGCTTAATGACTGGGTGAGTGATGAACTAGTTCTCAAGGGAGGGCTGCTGAGGTGGCCTGCCTCTCTTGGATTCAGAGCTAGCCTGTTGGCCACCATACTGTCTGTGCACAGATGACAGCTGAGGCCAGAGAGGAGCTGCCTGTGGGTAGAGCCATGCTTGTCCCTTTCAACTTCCCAAGGTATCATGTCCTCTATCCCAGCCACCACTGTCAAGGGGTAGGTAAGGCAAATCTGAGGAGGAAGAAGGGAACCTCCCTGGCAAAGCAAGGCCTCTGGCCACAACTAAAGAGATCACCTCAGCTCATGGAGCCACTCTGCAGAGATCCAGGGCAGTGGGGCTACATCTTCCAGAGGGTCTGAGTAAGGCTGGTGTGAAACTATCAGAGGCCACTCAGGATGCCTGGGCCCTCAAGAAGTGAGGTTCCCTCCCTGTTTGTTCTGCTCCCTGTGAGGTTCCCTCCCTGTTTGTCCCTCCCTGTTTACCATGTTCTGCCCACCTGTCTACGGCACTAGGCCTTGCCTCTTTCTGGATCAGCAGGTCAGCCTCTCTGCTGGCCTCCAGTTACGGGTGTCTGCCTCATGGCACCCATGTAAGTGCTTTGGTCTTCTCTGGTCCCCGCCTGACTCAGAACAAACAAGGAGGGAACCTCACTTCTTGAAGGCCCAGACATCCTGAGTGGCCTCCTGATAGTTTCACACCAGCCTTACTCAGACCCTCCGGAAGATGTGGTCCCACTGTCCTGGATCTCTGTAGAGAGGCCCCATGAGCTGAAGCAATCCCTTAAGTTGTGGCCAGAGGTCTTGCTGTGCCAGACAGCCTGGTGAGCAGGGTTCCATTCACTTGTTTGCCATGTGACCTTAGGCAAGTCTTCTCTCCTCTCTGCCCTTCAATGTCTCCTGCAAACTAGGCATAATAATTCCAATCTGACCTCTCCAGATGGTTGTGAGTATTGAGAGGCTATGTGTGTAAACAGCAGCACAATGCCTGGCCCACAGCAGGTGTACAGTGACCTGGGAACCCTTCCAGAGTGTACCCATTATTCGGTCATTCATCAAAAAGACCACATTAAGTCCACCTGGAACCAAGCCCTGTATCAAGGGAGCAATGGTGCACCAGGTGTCAGGGTACCCACCTCAGAGGTGCTGCAGCAGAGGAGAGGGGCATAGGGACCCTAGGTCATACAGTCATGGCCGTGGGAGCCTGGGAGGGGTGGCTGAACCCCAGACCCTGAAAGCCCCTGCTGATTGGTAAAGAATGAGTAGGAATTTGGCAGTACCATCAGCTTGAATAAAGGCATGAGGGCCAGAATGAGCAGGGGTCTGGGACCCCAGAGCAGATCTGCATGACTTAGGCCTGTAAGAGGAAAGAGGCTGGAGGGAAGGTGCAGAAGCCCAAGGCATTGGACTGGAAGGCTAAGCAGACTCTAGGGGTGATGGCAGGCAGGGAAGGGTTTCATCAGGGGAAGGTGATGGTTGGATCTGTGTGTGAGAAAAAGCCCTGACCTGGGGCAGGGTCAGGCAAGCATGGAAGAAACCACAGTGTAGGCGTCTGGGAGGAGGTTGGGATGGTGGTCCAGGCGTGAAGATGTTGAGAACTGAATGGGAAGGGGCAGGGGAATGGCAAAGAGGAGGCATACTGTTGGAAGATTTAGGTGGAAGGGGCAGCCCACATCGATGTGACCTCCCACATCGGGTACACTGGAGCCACCTTTAACTAACCTGGGCCTTAGTTTTCCCACACATGAAATAGGAACCCGATCCAGAAGAGTCCTGGAAGTCCTCTCAACTCACTCACCCTGTGGCTCCGTACAGCAAGCAGCCTTCCTTGTTCAGGAGGAGGGGGAGCAAAGCCCAGCCCTTCTCCCAGTCTCATCACTGGAGATAGGCCCCAAGCACCAGGGCCAAGCGGGATAAGGGGTCTCACAGGCCCAGGTGAGGGCAGCTAGCCCAGCTCTGGGGGCTGGATACACAGAGCTACAGCGCCACCTACCGTCCACTCTGGAAGAGGCCGCCAGTCCTAGGAGCCTGGCTCTAACCTAAATAAGTCCCCGTGGACTGAAACACAAAGGGTTCCAACTGGGACCGGCTGCCCCTGTTCCACCCTTCACCCTCACCTCCAGGCCTCTCCAGGTTACTCACTGGAAGCAGAAGGTTTCCTTCCCTCTTGGATTCTGACCATGCCATTCTCTTGTTCGGAAACATTTCATGGCTCCTCACTGCCCTTGGATTCCATGCTTGCTTCTTATTGTAGCATTCAAGGCCCTTCCCATTGCAGCGTCTGCTGACTGCTGCAGCCCCATTTCCTATATAGCAAAATGTCAGCAGCTTACAACATATTCTCTAGCCTCACGGCTTTGTATATATTCTTGCCTGTGCTTGAAATACCATTCTCTGCCTTTTTGGCTTAGAAACACACAGCCATCAAAGACCAATGCAAATGTTACCTTCTCTGTGAAGTCTTCCTTAACATATCTTTGCCCCCAAGTTCACTACCAAGCACACAGCCTGCCTGTACTAAAGTTTCAATCCCATCTTTCTCTGGGTCGCCATAGTCCCTGTGCTGCCCTTTACCCCTGCATAAGCCAGAAATGTTTCTGAGCCCATCTCTTGCTTTCCCCAGGCTCAGTGTCTCAAGGGAAGAGACTATGTGTAACCAATCACTTCCCAGCGTAGGATCATTGAATAAAGTTGAATTTATTAAGCATCTGCTATGTGCCATTGGACTGACACTTTCCCATGCCTTACCTCATTACCATGAGTCTGCTCACTGTGTGGAACACGGGAATCTTTACCACTTTGCTTCTGCTCTGTCAGGCAAAATCCCCTGCCAGGAGTCTGCTGCATGACCATAGGGGGCTCACTCGACTTTTCAGCTATCTTTTCACTTGTATGGCTCCCTCATCTAGGACCTAATGAAATCCCATGGCTATGCTCACACACATCTCATCCTGTTTTTTCTAAGATGCTCACCTCCCATACCCTGATACCTGCTGCAGCTGTTCAAAGCCAGACCCTTGCCAGTTTGTCCTCTTAGATCTGTAGCTGTGGCCAGGCCTTTGGTCCATCCTCTTTCCTCCCTTCCCACGGCCAACACGTTGGCCCAGGCATGTGACCTCTGCCAAGAGACTCCACGCCCATGCCCCTGTAACCACTCTGTTCCCCCTCCCATACCAGCCCTGAGTGGTCTTCTTTAAAAGCAAATTACTGGCCACTCACAGTCTTGCTTGGAATCCTCCAGTGCCCACCTGACCCCTGCAGCATGGTTTCACAAGGCACTGCTTAGGACTAATCCCTGCCACCCACTCCAGCCTCATCTCAAGACACTTCATCTTGAACTTAACATTTCAGTGACACAGTATTTGAAATTTCCCCAGCTGCCTTCCTCTTGGTCTTTGCATATTCTGTTTCCTCTGTGCATCATGTTCTTTCCCCTTTCAGAGCTTAGCTTCCATGTCCCCAGGAGGTCTTCCCTGACCTCTCAGCAGTGGGGAGCCCTCCCTCAGCGCCCCACCCCGCGGGCTTGGGTCTGCCAGCTGAGTCCACACCCCGCAGGCACCCCTCTATCTCTCAGGCTGCTACGGTGGGTGAGATGCTGTCTGGAGTCCGGCTTCTCCTTGCAGGGTTCCAAGGAGGAAAGTGGGACCGAGCCAGAGGCGTACTGGAAAGTCAGTTTCCGCACCCTGCGGGCGGGGAATATTTATGGCCTGCTGGAGAGGCGGGAGGGGGAGGCGGGGCCGAGGCTGCGTGGCCGGCGCTAGGCGAGGTGCCCTCCAGTCTCCCGTGGCCCCAGGAGGGTGGTCGGCGCGTGCGGAGAGAGGCCTGAGCCCCAAACTCGGGTGACTGGCAGCCCGGCAAAAAGCCTCCTGCTGTTTCCTTTTACGAGCAGCGCGGACTGACCCGTGGAGGAGGGCAGGAGCCAGGGAGAAACAGGTGTGGCGTCCACTCGGCGGCCCCGAAGAGAACTTCTCCCTCTGTGCTCCGCATGACTCGGCCCCCTG
Source organism: Perodicticus potto (assembly GCA_963574655.1). NCBI lineage: Eukaryota > Metazoa > Chordata > Mammalia > Primates > Lorisidae > Perodicticus > Perodicticus potto. The sequence goes on along the minus strand of CAUYRH010134793.1, from coordinate 2,534 downwards.
TACAGGCGGGAAACTGAGGCGGTCCCGCGGCCACAACTAAGAAAGGCGGTGCTGACTCCAAGTCTGCTCTATCCGCCATGCCCCTTGGCATCACTGAAGGCCAAGGACAGTTCAGTCTTAGGTGACCACAAGAATCATCAGGAATGGTTGTTAAACTGCAGGTTCTAGGGCGGCACCTGTGGCTCGGGAGTAGGGCGCCGGGCCCAGCCAAAAAAAAAAAAAAATAATAATAATAAAAATTGCAGGTTCTAGCGTCTCATCTTTACCAGAGATTAAGTAGGTCTAGGGTGGGACCCCAAACCAGCTTTTTAAAACAAGTAGACAGTCCACACTTTGTGAAACATTGGTGAGGAGATATTTTGGAATAGGAATAAAGCAGAGAGACTAGGCATAGAAAGGATGGATTTGGATCCTAAAGACAAATCTTTCCTCTGGGTAATTAACTTCTCTATGCCTTGATTTTCTCTTGCCTAAAATGGAGATAACATCAACCCACAAGGCTCTGTAGGAAATCTGTGTAGAAGTGCTTCGCAGACTTCACCGCAACCACCCTCATTATTCACTGTCACTGCCAATCCCTAGACAGGGAGAGAATCATGCCTGAAAGGATGAGGATGATGAGTTCATACGCCACCCTCTGTAAAAGGCAGCTCAGAGTCGTTATTGGGGGAAGGCCTCCTTCCTTTGAACTGTACTTCACTACTCCCTTACCCCTGTTGGGTACTCCTTTCCTGATCCAGGGGCTAACTTTGCAGTACTTGTGCCATTTTCACCAAAATGTGAGCTGCTCCTGTGGAGATCCTCAAAGTTACAGCAATAATGTCAGAGGGTTGGGTGGTGAAGACAAACTTGAGCTGAAGTCTTAGTTCTGTCACTTATTAGCTATGGGATCTTGGTCTGTGACTCCACCTCTCCAAACCTTGATAGCTGTAAAGTATAAAGGTTTTTGTTTGTTTGTTTTTGAGACAGAGCCTCAAGCTATCGCCCTGGGTAGAGTGCTGTGCCATCACAGCTCACAGCAACCTCCAACTCCTGGGCTTAAAGCAATTCTCTTGCCTCAGTCTCCTGAGTAGCTGGGAGTACGGGTGCCCGCCACAACGCCTGGCTACTTTTTGGTTATAGTTGTCATTGTTTGGCAGGCCCCGGGCCGGATTTGAACCTGACAGTGTATGTGACTCTAGTGTATGTGATTGGCACCTTAGCCGCTTGAGCTACAGGCGCCACCCAAGTATAAAGGTTTAAATGAAATATTATTTATAAAACATTGTAATGTCTATCACTCACTTGGCCCAGCTGGACTATACAAAATACGAGACTGAAGAAGGCATTACAAGGGGTGGCTTTTATTTATTTATTTTTATTTTTTATTTTTTTGTAGAGACAGTGTCTTGCTTTATTGCCCTCAGTAGAGTGCCGTGGCATCACACAGCTCACAGCAACCTCCAACTCCTGGGCTTAGGCGATTCTCTTGCCTCAGCCTCCCGAGTCGCTGGGATTACAGGCGCCCATCACAACGCCCAGCTAAAGGGGTGGCTTTTAACCTGGGCTTTTAGAACCAGGAAAAGTCTTAACAGGTCAAGAACTGGTGGGAAAGAACTCCTATAGGCCCTTTTCCATATTCTGGTTACACTGTGTTTACATTTATAAATTGGCAGTGGAGAATTCCTGGTCTGAAATGTGTTATTGCTATTCATTTAAAAATTGAACTAGTATAAAAATATACAGTTGAACTCACACCATGGTCTTTCCTGAAATCAACTAAAATGACAATAAACAGGTTTATCAAAATATTAGAAACCAGACTGATCGTGGTGGCTTATGTCTATTATCCAAGCATTTTGGGAGGCCAAGGTGGGAGGATTGCTTGAGGCCAGGACAAGAGCAAGACTCTGTCTCTATAAAAAAATAGAAAAATTAGCTAGGCATAGTGGTATGCACCTATATTTCCAAGTACTTGGGAAGCTGAGGCAGGCAGATTACTCAATCCCAGGAGTTTGAGGTTGCAGGGAGTTATGATGATGCCATTGCTCTCTAGCCTGGGTGACAGAGCAAGACCTTATTGCAAAAAAATTTAAAAAAATTGGCTCTTGGCTCGTTGCCTGTGGCTCAACAGGCTAAGGCGCCAGCCACGTACACCTGAGCTGGCGGGTTCGAATCCAGCTTGGGCCCGCCAAACAACAATGACAGCTACAACCAAGAAATGGCCAGGCATTGTGGCGGGCGCCTGTAGTCCCAGCTACTTGGGAGGCAGAGGATGGAGACTCGCTTGAGCCCAGGAATTGGAGGTTGCGGTGAGCTGTGATGCCACGGCACTATATCCAGGGTGACAGCTTGAGGCTCTGTCTCAAAAAAAAAAAAAAAAAGAAAAGAAAAATTCAGCTTCCAAACACACATAGACCAGGGTGTGTGCACACGAGTGTGTGCGTGAGAGAGAGAGGGTATACACAGGGTGGCCATAAAGTTCGAGTAAAATTGCATGTGAAGTTTATGGCCACCGTTGTCTATGCCAAGTTGCATGTGAGTTGTGTTCTTTC